>PVIH01024668.1:0-22285 GCA_004025045.1 Sigmodon hispidus | reverse complement strand
CTTCCTTATAGCTACAATAAAAATCTTCTCCATACTTAAAAACAAATGAACAATAGTTTCCTATTTCTCAATATGTGAAAAATGCAGTTTTTTTTTTAATTAAACATTTTAGGGCTTGGGGGTGGGTTGGGTAGCCCCATGGCAAAGTGCTTGCTGTAAAAGCATTAGGGCCTAAGTTAGGATTCCCAGCACCCACACAAGAAGACATGAGTATTGGTATGTCTATAACTCTGACCCTGGGAAGGTAGAGAACAGGTAGCATACTAGAGCTTGCTGGTCAGCCAGCCTAGCTGAATTTGTGGGTTCCAGGTTCAGTAAGAGACTCTGTTTTGAAATAGAATGTGGTGAGCAATAGGGTCAGACACCTAACTTTGGTCTTTGTCCTCCACAAGTACACACACATACCACACAGATCTGTAAACCATAATCTCCTACAAATTGTTAGAACTTTGAGTTAGATGAGGTGTTTCTATTAAATCTACATACCTAGACATTTTTTTTAAAATCTGCTTAGCTATCCTTCTGTTATACTTAAGAACAGTGGTTTTCTAAGATAGATTCATATAAATTTAAACCTAGACATAGCCAACTTGTTTCCAAAAACATTTGAGATATTACCCCCATTACATTTCAAATAGGTTTACTTGAGTAAATGTAGCACATATGGTCAATATGTATTTTGTCATTGGTCAGTTCTTAAATCTATTTCTTTTCCTAGTAAGTTAACATTTCATCATAACTAAAATTGAGCTTTTTTGAGTTGACTCTGAAGATTTTCCATACCTGTACTGTTTCTCTCTTTTTTAAATATTTATTTTTATTTTAAATAAAATAAAATTGGTGAATTGGTATTTTGCCTACATATATAACTGTATGAGAGTGTCAGATCTCGTTGTTAGCTGCCATATGGATGCTGGGAATAGAACTTAAGTCCTCCGGAAGAACAGTCAGTGCTCTTAACCATTGAGCCATCTCTCCATCCCTACTTGTCAGTTTTTAAAACAGGATCTCATATAACCCAGAGTGGCCTGGAACTCACACTATGTAGCAGAAAATCACCTTGAACCTCTGGTCCTCCTGCTTCCCACTTCCTAGTACTGGGATTACAGGTATATGCCACCATAACTAGCTAACTCGGTGCTGGGATCCAACCCAGGACTTTGCATGCTAGCAAGACTTCTACTACATGGGTTACATCCTCAAACTCCCGTATTTGTCTTATTGTTTTTTTTTTTAAATATTTATTTTTATTTTATGTGAATTGATGTTTTGCCTGTATAACTGTGTTAGAGTGTCAGATCTTGGAATTACAGACAATTGTTAGCTGCCATGTGTATGCTGGGAATCAAACTCAGGTCCTCTGGAAGACCAGTAAGTGGTCTTAACCACTGAGCCATCTCTTCAGACAGGGACAGTCATTTAAATCCAAAACATGATGACAATCTGATTGGATAGAAAAGTATTTTAATCAAAGTTAGAAAACGTTTTATATTAATTCTCATTTTATTATTGCCCCCATTAATATTGTGATTTAAAGTTGCAGGAACATACCTTTTTTTTTTCTGAGCTCACAGATTTATTGCTCTGAAGTTGGGTCAAATACATTTTCTTGTGATAGGTAAAATAGGTATTTATGCTGTATCTCTTATTTCTAAAGGGATTCCAGCTTTAGCCAGTTTGACTTAAACTAATTAAGCTAAATGTTATTTACTGTTTTAAATAAAACATGCTTATTGTGAGACACTGGATATCTAAAACTTATTTATAAACAGAAATGTACAACTCAGGAAGCAGCAGTTTGGGGATATATACTGTCTCCAAGTTTTATCTCTTTAGAGTAGTATTTAAGAGTTATTTCCCCCATTACTGTGAGCAGTATGTCTTTTCCCAGGGTGGAGAGATGGCAACAGTGCTTTCTGAAATTACCCTTATCCTGTCTGTGCAAACAGAAGCAAAAACCTTAGGCTTTTTGGCTTTTACAATGTAATTTGAGTTCCTGTTCTAGAGGTGTGTCTGTTGGGGTTTGCCTAATTAGGGGTATGTGTGTGTGTGTGTGTTGTATTAGTTTTCTGACCCAGCCTTACCAGCCTAGCCCTGAGGTTCTGACCTGCAGACCCGCTGACCTGCAGACCTGCACACCCACAGAAACACACAGACACTTACATCAATTTTACGCTGATCGGCCTAGGGTTCAGGCATATAACTTACTCTTTACTCTTAAATTAACCCATGATTTCTATCTTGTTCAGCCATGTGGCTTGGTACCTTTACTCAGCAGCATTTTAGCTTCTTTTCTCTGCTTCTCCTGACATCTCTCTGGCTTCTTTGTGGCATCTATGCTCTGTTCTTTCTGCTCCCAGAGTTTTCTTAGTCTGGTAGCCCTGCCCAAACTTCCTGTCTGCCTTCAGCCAATCAGCATTTTTATTAAATCAGTAGGCAGGACAATTATTTACAATGTACCAACATAATCCCACTGTGTGTGTGTTATGTATTTTTGTCCAAATGTATTTTATTTAGATAATAATATTTCTTTTGAGGTCTAGATCTAGTTCATAGCTTAAGGTATTATTTAATCTTTTATTTATTTACTTATTTTTGTTCTGTGAGGGAGGTTTACATTAATCATCCATTGGGTTGTAATTATTGCAAAACAGTCCAAAGTAAGAACAAGCAGACAAGCATAATCTCCCCCAAAACCTTAATGATACCTATTAAATTTCTCTTTTATATGATTTTTATGAAAAAAGATAATTTAAAAATAATTTTAATTATCCTATGATTATGAGTTTGTTGTTATATGTAGCATACTGCTTTTATAGGTCTTCAATACCACTTCTAACTGTAATGATTTGTTGAGACAACTCCCAGAAAACTTAGCTTAGTCCTCTCAGAGCTCTGATTTACTATAGTAAAAGGAAAGGAACATGATGTATAGTATGAAGACACCATCTGCTCACCCTGGAATCACACAGGATACCCTCAACTCCTCCAACATGGAATTATGGCCACAGATAAAAAATATATACCAGGGAAGTTCATCAGAGACTGAGTGGCTGGGGTTTTAATGGAGGCTGGTTACATCCTCAACTTCACAGAATTTCAACCTCCCAGAGGTACAAACAGACCATGTAGTTTACACAGTTTGGGTATAGTGAGAATTTTCAAAATCAGTGAATGTTGAAAATTGTCCTGTAATCCAAGTTCACAGAAGCAAGACAACATCCAAATCACAAGCAGGGTTTTAAAAGCATAATAACTTGGAAAATGTCAATATATCCTTTTGTATTTTATGACGACATATTATATGTAACCATAATCAGGTCAGATTTTTAACACTAAGCATTTTAACCTTTAGAACTGATACTATTTTTTTTCTAATAGAAAATTTAAAAAGCAAAAAATAGGTAACAAAATGGTTCATCAAGTGCTTTCCACACAATCCTGACAGCCTGAATTCTACTCCCAGAATTCAAGTAAAAGTAAAAGGAAAGAACCAAATTACACCATTTGTCTTTGACCTTCACATATGTTCCCCATCATATACACATAATAATAATAATTTTAAATAAGTTTATTGAGAGTTCATTTTCTTGAATTCTATGTAAGCTCCCTAAACACTTAAATACAGCAGTTGAGTGCTTTCCATATACTTATCTTTGTTTTATATACTAAGGATATAGAAATGAACAGGCATGGTTCTTGCCATGCAGAAGTCCCTATTCTAGCAAAGATAAAAATGTAAGTAAATTAATAGAGAACATATTTTGTTATCAAATTGTATTTTTTTTAAAAAGTTTTATTTCATTTATATGGATGCTGTGTCTGCATGTACACATGTATGCCAAATCCCATTATAGATGGCTGTGAGCCATCATGTAGTTGCTGGGAATTGAACTCATGACCTCTGGAAGAACAACCAGTGCTCTTAACTGCTGAGCCATTTTTCCAACCCTACCAACTTGTATTTTATAAGCAGCTTTGAAATGTTTTCTTATGTGATGGTGTGTATGTTCTTGAGACAGATTTTCTTTTTCCCGTTTTCAGATTTTTGTAGTTTTGTGGTAGAGAAAGAAAGGTAGACATAATTATTTTAGCTATACTGGAACCTATTTACAACCAGAAACAAACTAGAAATTGGCTTTAAGAAAAACCTTGCCTTAAAAAAAAAAGAAAAAGAAAAAGAAAAACCTTGCCTTTAGTTCTAATCTGAATACCTAATCTGAGTTGTAATCTTATTTTGATTTTTTTTTAATACAAAATTTAACACAAAAAGAAACCTATTATTTCAGCTGTGGAATTTTTTTTTTTTGTCTAACCATTATTTCTAAAATTACTGCTATTTATCAATTTTGTCTTCTTCCATGTGTTCATTTCTCATTTCATGATTTATTTAGCATGACTAGGTTTTGAATTAGTTTTTCAGTCTCCGTTGCTTTAAGATGGTTGTCACAGCTCCGCAACAAAGTACTAGAACAGGCACTGGACTGAAACTGTACCTACCCTTCTGTCTTCTCTTACTCTACATTCCTGCATTTCACATAGAGTCCTTGGCTAATTAAATAGTTACTCATAGTTACTTATGGGATTATCTTACCCTCTTTCTTTTGTAGAGACTGTACTTATTCACCTCAGCTATACAACAGCTGTGTGTGACTTTGGGTAAATTACATAATATTTTATTGCCTCTGATTAGTGCATGTATGTAGCAACAACAATAATAGGGTTTATCTAAAAGGAGTCTTCTGAGGACAAAGTGAGTCTATATATGTGAATATCTTAGAATGTTATTCAGCAAATAATATTCAGTCATTAAATAATACCTATTCCTTCACACATTTTAAAAGTTCCAACATGCAAAAATGGTTTGAAAAATGACAAATGAATTACCACTTGAGATTTAGAGTTATTTTATTTACTTATTTTTATACTTTAGAAACCAAAAAGAAAAATTCTTTATTTTTTTATTTCACAATACTAAGATCTTGAATAAAATACATACATAGTAGTGATTAGAAAATTTCAGTTTCATATTTATTGGAACATTAAATTGTGGCATTAATACAATTGTGTCTGATTTAGTTGTTTGTTAGGAACTCAACTTTTGTTCTTTTGTGCTTACACTCAGCTCTGTTCATTTTAAAAAACAATCTATGCTGGGTGCTGTTGTGTGCCAACAATATCCCAATACTCAGGGAACAAAAGCAGGAGGGTCTCTGAGTTTGAGGCCAGCATGGAGTACAAGGCAAGCTCCAGTGCATCTGAAACTGTTACACAGAGACACCCTTCTTGAGAAACAAGAAACAACAAACAAAATCCCAATTTTATGCTGCAGACTTGACTATATGTTTTTCTTTTCTTTTTTATTTATTCTTCTCTCATGTATTACATCCTGCTCCCTTCCTCCTTCCAGTACCCCCTCCCTTATTCCCCAGACCCACTTCTCCTGTTTCCCTTCAGAAAAGAGCAGGCCTCCCAGGCATATGGGCCAGCATAACAAGTTACAATAGACTAGGCATAAACCCTCACATCAAGGCTGTATGAGGAACCTAGTAGGTTGAAAAGGTTCCAAAAGAGTCAGAGACAGCTCCTGCTCCCACTGTTAGGAGTCCCACAAGAGCACCCAGGAACACAGTCATAGCATATTTGCAAAGGACCTAGGTTAAACTCATACAGGCTCCGTGATTACTGCTTCAAAATTTGTGAGCCCCTTTGAGCCCTGGCTAGTTGATTCAATAGAGTTATGTTTAGCTTACTACAATTCTTTTTATTCTGTCTGTCTGTTTCTCTTTAATTTAAAAATATTTGAAAATAAAGTATATCTATCACAATATTTATATAACTACCAAGAGAAAGAACCTTTACCTACATAAATACAACGTGAAGAAATGTAAGTTTTTGTTCATGTTCAGATTTTCCCAGTTGTTTCAAAAAATGTCCTTTATACTTTTTTCCTACGTGTCTTTAAAAGTTTAAGATCCATTGAAGATTCACTTTTGCTTCAGTTGTTGTCACTTTTCTGTCTGTGAGTCTCCCTACCCCTCCTTTGAGGTATGTGTGTCTTTTTATGACATTGACTTTTCAAGTCTGGGACTTTAAAATTTTAGAGTTGCTTTGTAAAATGTTCTTTTGAAAGCTGCATGTAGAGATTAGAAGGTAGCAAACTTTTAAAAATTGAATTTTCTCTCTGTGGTTTTCACTTAGCTATAACAACTCAAAATTTTCAGAAGATAAATGAATAATAGAGATAATTTGGATAATGTAGAAAATTATTAAAAATAAGTGTTTTTGTAGAATATTTCAGAAGATGAGGCTTTTAAAAGAAATACTATGGTTATATCAAAGTATTACATCTGACAAAAGAGTTGAAATTTTTTCTTTTGCTTATTATTAATAATTCAATATTTAGAACACATCCTGCTCTGATGTGTAAGTCTAGGACAGGGGCTAAAGTAGACAAGTAATTAGGCAGATGTAGTAAGAGTGGTAAGGCATGTGGATATATATATGTGTGTGTGTGTGTATATATATATATATGATAAGAGGACTATGGGGTCCAAAGGAAGAAAACTAGAACAAGATACTTTAGAACTGAGAGGTCAGAAATTCTGACTACCTCAAAGGAAGGATCTATGTACAGATGAACATGGGTGGGTATGGTGAGTGTGTGAGGCAGCCAGACGAAGTGTTGTGGGAGGAGTGTTCCAGAGAAAGAGAAAATGAGTTTAGGACCCTGGGAACAAGTAAGGAACCAATTAATTACAGTGGATGTGGACTGTAGAGGAAGACTACAGTGTATCAGGAGATGAGGCTGAAGAAGACAGCTGGAGGCCTTAAAAAAGAAGAGATTTCAATGCTTCAAAATTCATCTGGATGCTGTTGGGATCATTCAAAAAAAGAGGTATAGTGTGATCAGTTTTATACTGTGAGAAAACCACCCTGACTGCATTAGAAAACAGGGCTGGCGGCAGGAACAGGAGGCTGTTTGCTTACTATAGTAAAGGGGGTCAGGTTAGGGGTTGTTGAAATGGAGGAAGTTGAGTGAGTTTCATAAGTATTTAGGTGATGAGAGCAGCAGTATTTGGTATTTGAGGAAAATGTTTATTATTTGGTTACTCTGGGTATGGTGGTGTATACTTGTAGTCCCACCTTCTCAGGAAGCTGAAGCAGGAGGATTACTTAAACTCAGGAGTTCCAGATAGCCTAGACAACATACTGAGAGCCTCCCTCTGCCCCAAATACATTTACTGATAATAAATTATAAAAGAAATTCATTTTAAGACAATTCTTAGTATTATGCAATTTTACCATTTATTAAAGGCAAAAGCAAAAATACAAACTAATGTGATAGGTATCCTTAATTATTTTTACACAAATTATTAAATCTTGCCTAAATATTTGCTTTAGGACATGGAGCATCTTTAGTCATCTTTAAAGTTGTCCAATATTAATTTATTTTTCAGAAACTTTTTTTTTTCCTTTTCATTTTCTTTAAGTGTCTTCAAATAGCCTATGACCACTCAGTGGTGGTACCAACCCATTCAGTGGCCTGAGCAGTGGGAGCCAGAAACCAGTCTTGAGAGGCTATTCATTAGAGAACAGGCAAAGAAGGCACCTGCACAGCCTCAGACAACTCATTGAGCAGCAGGGAATTCAGGAGCTCGTGTAGTCTGTTTGTCCTGAAATTCTTAGTTTCTTCAGCAGCATGTTGCTCTTCTCAGTCTTTTCAGGATCTCTGTAGATGTAGAGCTCAGGCATGACTTCCTGTAGATGTTCATGAGAGTGAACTCCCTGGGCCCAGTATCTATCTAGTACATCATAACCATTGAGGAACTCCCATGTTGCCTGGGATCACAATGCCCACATAGCACAGAGGAGAATCTGTTATACAGAGTAGTGGTAGGCTGCTTGGTTCTGGTTATTGAAGGTCCCAGGAGTGAAGCAGCCAGCAGTTGCAGTGGCTCCACTGGCAGCAGCAAACTTAGGTATCACTGGTGGCCAGTGTTCCTGGAGGAGATGGTGCTGACATCAGCAGGCTTCTCAATGATACAGTGGTTCAAGCTACTAGCAGCAGCTTCTTCCAGGTCTACTCCAGCTTTATGACATATAAACTGAGATTTTTTTTCTTTTGTGATTAACATCTAGAAGTCAAGATTGGTGACACCTAAGTGAGTTCCTGCTACAGGAAATCCTCCTTCTTTGCAGAACATTAAAGGCTCCAAACAGTGTGTGAAACTTCCCTTTTAAGTTATGATGACAATGCTGAAAGACTATTTTGATTTTATAGTTGCTAATGCTGAGAAAGTTTCGTATAAATATGTAGTGCAAAGAAGTAGAAGTATGCTGAGTGCCAATACAGAAACTGTCCTAGTTAGTTCATAATCCTAAACCAAAATTCATTTAATTATTTTTTTAATGAGACATATCAGTAAGTCAAACAGCAGTTTTAAAAGTCAAATATTATAACAATACAACCCAATACATCCTAATTTGATATATGCTGAGAAGTGATGATGGAAAAACATTGTTTTTATTTTCTGTAATTAAGTCTTTATGTTGATGTAAGAGCAGAAAACTTTTTTATCTAAAGTAAAAACACTAAAATTCATGACATTCAGTAGTCTCCAATCTGAGCTGAAGTGTTTTAGAAAGCATTTGTTGGTGTTGTATGGTGTGACATACACAGCACAGAGAGGGTATGTGCTGATATAACATGCACCAGTGCTGCCAGGAATATCTCCAGTTCATTGCATGTTTGATTTTTAAATTAGTTTTTGGTTGTTGTGAGCTCAGAAACCTTTTGCTTGTTTGTGCCCTGATTTGTGTTTTTTTTTTTTTTTTTAAACACTAGCATTAATTTTTGTGACCCACAAGTTAAGAAGCTGGAATATGGACTGGAGATGAATTCAAAGCCTAAATGCCACTTTGTAGCTTTCTGGATTTTGGTAAACAACTAAACAATCTGAAATGGTTCCACAAAGGCCCATGTATAGAAGACAGCCCCAGCTTAGACCATTAGGAGATTTAGGGACTTTAACAAGGCCTTAGCTTAGTGAGAGGTCTTCCCTGATCTCTTCCTAGCAATGAGATGAACAGTCTTCCTTTGTCTGCTGTGCTTCCTTCATGATATGCTTCTACATGCCCAAAGTACTGGCACCTGAAGATGAACTAACTCCTCTAAAACTGAGCCAAAATAAACTTCGTCTTTTTTTTATGACCTTATTATCTATTTGTTGTAGCATTGGAAAGCTCACTGACATCTCTGTCTCATTCTCTTTATCTATAAAGTGAGAAGAAAAGCAACACATCTCATAATTTTAATGCAGAGTAAGGTAATTAATGTATGAACAGCATGTAGAACGGTGCCAAGTACATAATAAATTGCAATGGTGTTGGTTACTATAATAATTAAATTGTAATTGGCTAGTTTTGCTATTACTAATTTGATATGCCAGTGAGGAAAAGAAAAGAATCAAGATTGGCTGAGATTTATAGTTTGGCAGCCAAGGTAAATTATGGAGAGTTTTTTAGAGTTGAGGGTGGGAAAGTATGACTTCACATTTGGATTTGTGACTTTGAGGAATTTTTCTACATAGAAATATTCAGTAGGGAAAAGAGGGACATTATTTTGAGGATTTTCAGGATGTAAGTGGTAAGATATGAGAGTAAATAAGATCACTCTAAGAACAAATCAAGTAGAGTAAAGCAGACTGTATTATCTTTAAGAATACATTATATAGGCTAAAATCCAAGGTAAACAGACATATACCATACAGTCTATTCTAAAAGTAAAGTTGATATAGGAGCTTGAGAATCAGAGCTGGCAAGATGGCTCAGTGGGTGAAGGTGCTTACTGATAGTCCTGATGACCACGTTTAATTTCTAGGTCCTACATGGTAGAAGGGAAGAACCAGCTTCTGCAAGCTGTCTCCTTCTCTCCAGATTAAAGTTGTGCATCTGTACACAAATACACGTTTATACACACATTATATGTATATAAACAAATAAATAAAAAAGTTAAAGGAGTTGAGAATATAACAGGTTTCTAAAGACTTCGGGAAATATGGGGATGTCTTAGACTGGAGGAATCAAGTTTTGATATTCTTACTGCACAGTAGAATAAACATTAATAGTGTGTTATATATTTTAAAATATCTGAAAGAGAAGATTTTTAATATTCCCACCACAAAGGAATAGTTAATGTTTAAGATTATGGGTGTGCTGATTAACCTGACTTGACCTTAATACAGTATCCATTAATGACAGCATTACATAGTGCCCATAAATATGTACAATTATTATAAGTTAATAAACTTTTAAAAGCTATAAAAATATAAAATTATAATAAGTTAATAATGAAATTATAATAGGTTAATAAAAATGAAATGAAGACATAAAACTATGTGCTAAGTGGAGAGTTTAGATAACCTGATATTCATTCTTTAGTACAAATTTATTTACAATAGTCAAATGGGCAGGCTTATGAAAGAACATTTTGCTTATTGAGAAAACACAGAACTCTGGAGAAGATGCTTTATTAATAAGGACACATTGCTGTCTACTTTCCTCTTTTATGCTTCTGACTGAAATAAATAAAAGTATATAAAATTTATTTCTAATTGGTATAATGGCAGATAGTACCATAATGGCAGAGAATAACAGTATAAGGTTTGAAGTCTTTCTATATAATACATAACCTATTACGTATGTATTGCTGGAATTTGTCACCATTAACTAAGAACTTCTGTATCTTTAATTTCTCCTTATAAAAATTCAAATATGCCCACCTATGTTCCATATTTACACCTGAATGTGTTTCGCAAAGTAATTTCAAAGTATATTGTAAATTTCATGATAAATTAAATTAAATAAATCTTTAAAGTTTTAACATTTTTTATTATACCACTGTTAAGCCTCAGAAAACTGACGGCAATTTTGTAATACCACCTACTACCCAAAGTCCATATTCAATATTCATAATCATTGTGTGTGTGTGTTTGGGGGGGCGCGTGTGCACGCACATATACATTGCCACTTGTAATTGTTATTTTCTCTGGGCTGCTAACTAACTCTCAAATAAAGACATGGATACCTACTATTAATTATGAATGCTAGGCCTTAGCGTAGAGGCTTGTCCCACTAACTCTGTTAACTTAATTTAACCTATTTCTGTTCATCTATTTTTTATTTTTTTTTGACTTGGGGCTTTTTACCTTTCTTTCATTCTCTATGTCCTGCTTTCCTGCTTCCTCTGTGATTGTCTGATGGCCCCTGACATCTACCTGGCATTTCTTTTCTTTCTTCCTCGAGTTTAAATTCCTCCTTCTACTTACTCTCCCTGCCTGGAAGTTCCACTCATACCTCCTCCTTTGCTACTGGTCATTCAGCTTTTTATTAGACCAGTCAGATACTTTAGGCCGGCAAGGTAAAACAGCAACACACATCTTACACAAGTGAACAAATGCAACGTATCTTTACATAATTAAATAAGTGCAACACATCTTTGCACAGCTTAACAAATATTCTGCAACAGCCACTTCTTTATTCTCTCATTCTAGAATGTTTTCACACATGCAAAACACATCCTTCTTTTTCTTTTGAGGGAATTACTGATTTGTTGACAGCCATTTTCTAAATTCTTTTTGGTTGTTTTTCTTAGTAGCATTTATTTTGTTTATCTTTTATAATTTATATACTCTGCAACATGTATTTAAAGGCTGAGTGCTATATTCAATTTAGACATTTTTGTCAAGAATACATCATGGGGGCTGAAGTGATTGCTCAGTGGTTAAGAGCACTGGCTTCTCCTCCAGAGAACTTAAGTTTTATTTTTAGTATCTACATGATGGCTCATAACTGCCTATAACTCCAGTTCTAGGAGATCTGACACCTTATTCTGTCATCAGAAGTTTCCTGACCCATCTGGGCAGTGGTCCAAACAAACCTCTCCCACCCATGGTCCTGCAGCCACTTATAAAATACTTAGAACATTCCTTACAAACTGTTTGGCCTGTGGCTCAGACTCATTACTAACTAGCTTTTACAACTTCATCTATTTTCATTAATCTATTGTATTGCCGTGTGGCTTGTGGAATACCTGTACTTTTTAAAAATGTTGAGTCTTTTTATTTTGGGGATTTGTAGTGCCACATGGCTTGAGACATGGACTGTGATCAAAGAGAGTTTGGATTATTTAAAATATTACAACATTAACTCCTGAAATGAATACTTAACTGAATCAAACAGACAAACTGAAACTTTTCTAAGATGAATGCCTTTATAACTCAGTGTTTACTAAGAATTAGGTAATAGAATTTGATAATATAAAGCTTACCTATAATATTCAAACTCAACAGTGACTATAACCTTTTTCCTAGTCTCTTTTAAAGGGTATCAAAAAATTGACTTGATTTTAATTTTGAATTTAAAATTTAGCAAAATAGGTAATGTTTACTGGTTAAGGCCCAAATGAGTCATTGTATAGATACTTTTGATGTAAACCCAGTGTGAGTTTGAAATATACCTGGATAGTTATTTAATATATTTTATATCATAATTTAACAGCTCAGAAGTCACATTTTTAACCTTTGTAATTATGTGGTTGATTGGGAATTCTAGCTCATTGTTTCAGCCCAGTGTCAAGAGAGTATACTGTCTATCACTACCCTGTGAAAGAAACAAAATTCAAAGAGTTGTTTCTAATGAATATTACTTTTGTACTGTAGAAAAACCATAGTTTGGGTTGTTCTGATCCAGATCAGTCTGTATTTATTTTTACAGTATTTAGAAAAAGTAATTGTAAATTGTGAACTATGGATGTGCTTCATAATAACAGTAACAAGATGATACAACCATATAATGTATAGGTGTTTTCAGGAGCTGGGAAAGTGAATCTGTTGACACTTATATTTATTTGAATTCAGAAAAGACTTTTCCAATCAAATTTTAGTCCGATTATGTCACTCTATAAAGCAGTAACTTTTGATTTTCTTTCATGAAAAATAAAGTGGTTCTTTGGTTTTAGCTGAACCCTATATCCATTGCTATTATTTATGTTACTTTTTTCATGTGATTCCTATTTTTTTATATTAGTAATGTAACATTAACAGCAATTTCAAAATAATGTTTTTGTTTTTACTTAAATTATATAGCCTTATGTTGCTCCTTTCATTGTGCTCAGACAAAAAGGGAGCTGGAATTCATTTGGTTGTTCAATTATGTGTGTGTTTCTGCTTTCATCTGTTTGTTTACAGCCAGCATCATCACAAAAGGTGCCAAGCACACAAAGAAAAAAAAGAGATTACTACATTCTTCTTTTCATCATGGAGTTATCTTAATCTCTCTTGATTGAATGTTCAATACTTTTTTCTTTTGAGTGAGAAGCTCAGAGACATCTCTCCCCAACTTTGCCCTAAGAAAACAAAATAATTTAAAACCATGCCTGTGATTCTATTGTTTGTCTTTTTGGAAAGATACATTTCTGTTGGAAAGTTAAATTTCTATTGACAATCACATTTCTTTGTAATTTTTCAAAGTTTTCTTCAGATACTTTGTTGTTTGGCTAACTTCTTCATAGACACTTTAAAAGTTTCTTCCTTTGCAAATTTTGGTCAATTTCTTAGGTTTAATGTTTCTTGAGTCTACTTCCTATTTTACCAATCTAGTTTTCTGCTTCTCTGATTCTTCTGCCAATATTAATTGGATTGTGAGTAAACTTATCATGTGCTAGTCTTAGTGCCTTTCTTCTGTTCTTGTCTTGGTAGTCTGCCATGTGTAGCACAGATAAACAAGGAGGCAGGGGTCATGGGTACAGGATCAAGACAATAGGGTTAACTAATCTCAGTAGGGGCAGTCTCTATAGGTGAGCAGTCTTCAGGGATATCCAGGGAGGAAGCTATGGTGGACATTTTCTGCACACAGTATCATCTGCACATGGATCCCTAGGAATACTTTACCATTCCTCTGAGCCCCAGGGGTTAAGTTTAAATTTTTCTCATGGGTTTTGCTATGGGATAGCCATGCCCAAGCAATAGCATGCAGTCACTCAACTTCACCCATTTAGGATTACTGCTCCTTACAGTAGTCCACATTTCCCCCAAATATTCCATATCAAATAGGTCTGACCATATTTAATTCTCCTTGTAAAGTTTTAATGAGTTCACCATAGAAATTAAAAAAATATCCTAGCACTCAAATGTCACCAGTAAAACCTTCTGTTATCTGTAAGTGATCTATTGACCAATATCCCTTTCATTAATCAAATCACAGGTTTTGGACTACTTGACTACTCTAGCCTGGGACCCTGCTCAGCTTTAACAGTGTAGTTTTAGCCAGTTATACTTGGCTAAGTTGGTAGTTTTCTGTTTTTATTGTTTACCTTAAAGATGTTATTTTTTTTTAAGTTTTAAGCAGTTAAGAAAACATGTTACTGATTTATTGTGTATGTGTGTGAATGCAAGTATGCATACATACAGGTGAACATGTATATAAATGTGTGTGAATAGTCAGGCCAGAAGTTAACTTTGGCTGTCCTTCTTCAGGTGCTGCTATGCTCTGAGTTCTTCATATGATTATGTATTTGAGCACAAGGTCCCTTGCTGGTGGTATGCTTTGGGAAGGTTATGGGACTTTTAGGAGATGGAATTAGAAAAGTACTGTGGGGGCTAGGTCTTGAGGTTTAATGGTCCAGTTCCATAGCCTCTTCTTGTCTTCTCCTTCCTGAGTTCTTTTTCAATGTGATCAGCTAACTTTATGTTTCTCTTGTTATACCCTCTCCCCCCCCCACCTGCTGTCATATCTTCCCTGCCATGATGGGCCTTCTCCCTCTGTACCTGTAAGCAAAATGTAAAATAAGTCTTTTCTGAGAGAGATGGGGGGGGGGAGAGGGAGAGAGGGAGAGAAACAGAGAGAGGGAGAGAGAGAATAAGAGATTGAGTAGGAGTGTCAGAGTATTTTATCACAGCAGCAAAAAATAATACAGACACATTCACCATGCTTTTTGAGGCAAGGTCCACCAAGTTTGCTAAACTGGCTCACAAATCAGTCTATAGGAGTTACCTGTGTCTATCTCCACAGCTCTGGGATTATAAGTGCAGGCTTCTCTTTATAAGATGAGTAAAAATTCTTCATTGTCCTGACACTCAGAGATAAATACACTTTAGAAGATAGAAGATATTTTGCATGGCTTTGTAAGAATAAGAAATAAACCCTGCTGGGCAGTGGTGGCACACACTTTTAATCCCAGTACTCTGGAGACAGAGGCTGGTAGATCTATCTATGTGAGTTCCAAGACAGCCAGAGTTAGGAAGAGAAACCTTGTCTTAAAAAACAAGAACAAAAACTAAATAAAATTAAGAAGCCTAATTTATAAATAGCATTATACACCATTTCAATTTCTTGTGTTTTGTTCAACGTTTTTTTTGACAGCATTGTGCATAGGTAATCAAAGATATGCTTCCTTGTCATTTCATCAGTTTTCTGCAGTGGGACATCTAAATTCCTTATAAATAATGGTAGGATAAGCATTTATCATATGTATATATGTAAGCATTTAACATATATATATATTACATTTGTGTGAATATTACTTTGGAAGAACTTTTTTAGAAGGGTTTATAAGTAAATATACTGTTCCTACTAATATTGACATTCCTTTCAGAAAAGATGCACCAACTTATATCTTCATTAGCAGTGTGTGAAAGTACTTTTCCCACGTATCTGTGTTCTAGATTTTTGTCATTTTACCATTGGAACCTAGAGATTTATAGTGGACAGCTCTTGTTTTATATCTCTTCTCCAAACCTGTTACTGTATCTAACTCCTGGTCTGATATTTGCACATGATGCTTATTTAACCAGTATTTAAAACAAAATGCCCCAAGTTTTCACCCGATGCCTTACTGCTCTCCAGACCTCTTTCTTCTCTTTAAATGAAACTTAAAATTCTCATAATTCTTCAAATTACAGATATAGGTTGATTATTTTGTGTTTGGGGAGGTTTTGAATCTTCTCTTAGTCTCAACAGATATATTTCTAGATTATTGTGTTATACCTATAATGCCATTTTTATCCAATTAAGAAATTGTGTTTTCCCTAACCCAATCTTGACATTAGGATGAGGAAATGGGACCTGCCTGGAGGGGATGGGGAGAAGGGAGGCTGAAGGCTGACTGGGAGGGAGAGCAAGGGGATACATGGCAGGAAAAGGACTTTATTTTATATATATATATATATATATATATATATATATATATATACACACACACATATATATATAATTAATTTGTAAGAAAAGCAGAAAAATGAACTCAAGCAATATCTACTTGTTAGGTTACTAAGGATGTCACTTAAGTTTAAGTTGGAAATATTTGTGGTTGGTGAGAATTTACAGAGCAATGGAAATTATGAATGAAATAAAACTCATACTGCTTAAAAAAAAAAAAAAGAAATTGTTTTCATCTATATCACCGGTTCCAGAATTTTTTTTAAAAAAAACCCCTTCTTTTTGTTTCTTAATATGAATTTAAACATTTAGGAATATTTCTAGTATTTAATTATGTATGTTTAAAACAATATAGAAATACTACTGTCTTCACTATTTCTTGCAAAAACTCATTTAACAGTTCTCAGATCAAACCTCATTTACATTTTTTTTTTGCAAAATTAACAATATTATCTCAGTGGAAAGACATTGAAATAGTTTTACCTATCTCTCTGTAATTTTCAGTATTGAGGATTAAAAACAACAAACCTCAAATTTTTAGAAATCAACCTTTTCCCTCACCCTTTTTTCAGGTTTTTTTTTTTTTTTTTTTTTTTTTTTTTTTTTTTTTTTTTTTTTTTTTTTTTTTTTTTTTTTTTTTTTTTTTTTTTTTTTTTTTTTTTTTTTTTTTTTTTTTTTTTTTTTTTTTTTTTTTGAGTCATTTTGAATCAGTATTCAACCAAAAGTACAATTAGGACAGAATTTTTTTACCCCTAATTTTCTGTTGGTACATAATCACAGTTCCACAACCTGCCCAAGGAATAATGGTGGCATCTTCTCACTTTTCTGCCCCCTCCCCCCAGCAAATACTTCAGCTGTCTCTTTAAACAATTAATGTGTGTTTGGGCTAGCATGGCTAGTCTGTATCATATATTATATTTTTTCAAAATAAAGTATTTGTAGATCATTTTGTAATCTGAGATTTTATGAGATTCAAATATAAGATGACTTCATAGTTTTTTAGGATTTATTTTTATTTGTATCTATATGTGTCTGTGTGAGAATGTATCACTTGTTTGAGGATGCCTGAAGAGGCCAGAAGAGGATGTAGGATCACTTGGAGCTAGATTTTAAAATAGAATTTGAGCTGCCTGGCAAGGGTGCAGGGAATTGAACTCAAGTCCAGAGAGCAGCAAGTGTTTGTTCTTATTGTTGGGTGTCCTTCTGTCTTCTTCAGTATTACCATTTGACTGTACAGGGCTGATCTCCATATTTCTTTGATTAAGGCTTACCGATGCTATATTTTATTATCTTTGTCTTTACTAGTTGTTTACAGCTAACGGATCCTCCAGCTTGATGAAGGTGGCTTGTAGCCCTATTTACCTAGTCATTATCTGCAGAAGTAGAAAGAGGGCTAGAGTCAGGGGCCGACACCTTTAAGATGGGAGTTTCTCTCAATTGTTCATCCTTCTGTTGTTGGGAATGGGAGTGATGGTGGATATACATTTGACTCCTTTTAAATAGGATGAGTTAATGGTAAATAGCAGGTTATCTTGTAGCAGAAGTATACCTCTTTTGATTTGTACATCAACTTGCCCTATTCTTTTTTGTTGCTCTGATCTCACTTTTGAAGTAGCTTTGCCTACACATAGCACATTTTCCGGTTAAGAACCTGGGCAGAAGAAAATTACAAGATATGGCCAATGTCTGTCTACTTGATCTCCCCTCCCCATAAGTCATGTAAACTATGGACATCAGTGGACGCTTCTGCTTCTTACTCAGATTCAAAAAAATGTGCAGAGTTTATAGACTAGAGAGTTGTATGTGACCTCTGGTGTATCTCAATGTAAATTATTTTTTATTTTTGGGATCTGATATTTGAATAGATACAAATTAGCTTTTTAAAACTCTGTTTTTCATTATTTTCCCTCATGTTTTAGAATGAATTTTTTGTTTCTTGGTTGGTTTTTTTTTTTTCTTTTTTTTGGGGGGTCAGAGTAGTGTATATTATCATGCTACCTAGAAGACACTCTTCCAGTTCTTGAACTGATGATTTTACACAGTCATATTTGTAAATATTATTTATAAACCTTTTCATGTGTTAATTAAACATAGAGATTAGAAATAGGAATTAATTAATATTATTTTAGTTTTGAATAAGTTGATTCTTCCTGGAGTCAGATTACTTTTGATCTGTGAAGTTTTAAATTTATTATTATTATTTTTGGGTTTTCGAGACTGTGCATGTGTGTGCACAGCCTCGACATTCAAGGCTAGTGCGCACAAGCCTTGAATGTCCTGGAACTTGGTTTGTAGACCACACTGACCTTGAACTTTGGGATTCACCTGTTTCTGCTTAGGAGTATTAGGATTAAAGGTGTGTGCCATCATAGCCAGCTTGTCTACAGTTTTTTATAACCTTTAGTTACCCACTTTAGAAAATTTATAAGGATTAGCATAAGCTGCTTTTCTTAAAAGGTACCAGAGGGAAAGGCCTTGTTGATTTTTTTTCCCCCCTGTGGTTGTGGTTAATTAACAACAGTTTACTACTGCTTGAACCTAAAAGTTGACATTGTTTACATAAGAGAGCCTCTTACTTGGTTTACTTTTTCAGTTCTCATCTTCTAGGGTTTAGTTTAGACTTCAAATGCATCTGTACTCTACTTCTTGATCCACTGTGGTAATGATATATCAGTAGTAGATCTTTTATCTCAAGTCTTTGACATCTTGTTCAGGTAGATAACTTTGATTTGCAAAGATAGCTGAACCAGTATTCTATTTTCATGGAAATGACAGGGCAGAATCAATGGCTTTGTATTCTTGTGTCTAGAGGATGAAGCATTAATATTATGACTCAGTTTTTGGTGTGCCAACCAGGCATCAGTTATCTGGCATTATGACAAATCTGTTAATGGTTTCCAATATGAGTATCAAAGAAAAATGTAAGCAGAGTAGTCTTGGGTCAGCACTTTTAAAAATGCTAATTATAAAAGAGCTAAATTTATTTAATTCCATCAAAAGTTTAAAAGAGAGAGCCAATTTTGATTATTACTCTTTTTCTGCTATGTTCTAGTGGAAAGATTCTATTTGACTTCAATCTTTCTGAAATACAACTTTTAAAGCAAAATTTGTGATGATTTTCTTTTGTCTTAGCCAAAATGATTTTAATTTTATATAAACTAAAATAAACTTTTTATAAAATCTAAAAATAAAATCTATACTTGTAAAATCAAATCAATTGACTGATGTTTCAGATAAAAGAAAAATGGTTGTAGCTTAACCTAGGTATGATGAAAACAATATATATTTTAGAAATGAGTAACTAGAGACAGGCCCTAAGCTTTAGCTGGGAGAGGCCTTCCACAGTGACCTCTAACAGAAGGGACATCCCACAGCCGTGCCCTGTCTCCAGGGCAAACTGCACCATCAGAAATGGGATCAACACCTTTGAAACTCAGACCCCAGTCCAGAGTGGAATCAGAGGTGAGCAGATTTCAGCTCCTGGGCCACCTGTCCGGGGAATCCCTGGGGGGAGGGCAGGGTCACATCCAAGGTTCTGATCTCAGACTATTGCTAGCAGACAGGCCCTAGGCTTTAGCTCGGAGGGTCCTTCCCCAGAGACCCCTAACAGAAAGGACCTTCCACGGCTAAGCCCCACCTCCAGGATGAGCTGCCTCATCATAGACAATCAGGTATTTTCGAAATGCAGAACCATATTCAGAGCAGAGTCGGTGATCGTGAAGACCCCTTGCTCAGAACAGACAGGAAACACACAAGCCCACTATCCACAACTGACTAGGAGCTGACTAAGTGTGAACCACTGAAGCCATGGGCAAACGCCAGTGCAAGAATACATATCATATATCAATATAAAGAACAACAAGGCGACACAAGAAGAAATTGGTGGTTCTGCAGCACCAAGACCCAAACACAGCAATGAAGAGGAAACAGAATGAAACAACAGCAAAAACATCTTTATGAAGAGTATAGAAACCTTAAAAGAGAATATTAAAAAATTCCCTTAAAGAAATAGAAAAAAATGCAGACAAAAAATTGGAAGAGATGAACAAATCCTTGAACAAAAACAAAGAAAACAAGAAAAGGAAAGCCAAAATATTGAAAGAAATGTTCCAGGAACTAAAAATTGAAATAGATGCAATAAAAAAAGGTACAAAATGAGGCAAAGGTGGAAATAGAAAATCTGAAGAAAAGAGCTGGAACTACAGACACAATCATAACTAACAGAATCCAAGAGATGGAAGAGAGAATCTCTGGAGTGGAAGACTCAGTAGCGGAAATAGATACATCAGTCAAAGAAAACACTAAAACTAAAAAAGCCAGAACACAAAATGTTCAGGAAATTTTGGACACCATGAAAAGATTTAACCTGAGAATAATAGGAATAGAAGAAGGAGAAGAATACCAGCTCAAAGGCACAGATAATGTTTTCAATAAAATCATAGAAGAAAACTTTCCTAACCTAAAAAAGGAAATGCCTATTAAGATATAAGAAGCTTACAGAACACCAAATAGATTTGACCCCACCAAAAAAGTCAGCGCGCCACATAATAATCAAGCCACAAAACATACAGAACAAAGAAAAAATTTTAAGAGCTGCAAAAGAAAAGGGCCAACTTACCTATAAAGGCAGACCCATCAGAATAACACCTGACTATTCAATGGAAACAACGAAAGCAAGAAGGTCCTGGTCAGAAGTTATACAGACACTAAAAGAGCATGGCTGCCACCCTAGACTACTATACCCAACAAAACTATCAATCACCATAGATGGAGTAAACAAGATATTTCATGACGAAGTCAGACTTAAACAATCCGGTCCTTCAGAAAGCATTAGAGGGAACACTCCAACCTAAGGATCCCAGATACACCCACGAACCCACAAGCAATCAATAATCCCACCGAAGAAAAGCCCAAAGAAAGGAAATACATACAAACTACCACCAGAAATAACAGGAAATATCAATCAGTGGTCACTAATATCCCTTAATACCAATGGACTCAATTCACCTATAAAAAGACACACACTAACAAGATGGATAGAAAAACAGAAGCCATCCTTCTGTTTCATACAAGAAACAGACCTCAACCTTAAAGACAAACACAGGCTCAGAGTAAAGGGTTGGGAAAAGATTTTCCAAGCAAATGGCCCTAAGAAACAAGCTGGGGTTGCCATCCTAATATCTAACAAAGTAGACTTCAAACTAAAATCAATTAGAAGAGACCAGGATGGACATTACTTATTCATCTCAGGAAAAATTCATCAAGATGAGATCTCAATCCTGAATATTTATGCTCCAAATATAATGGCACCTATCTATGTAAAAGAAATACTACTAAAGCTCAAATCCCACATCAATTTTCACATCCTAATACTGGGAGATTTCAATACTCCTACTTTCATCCTTGGATAGGTCAACCAGACAGAGACTCAACAGAGAAATGAGGAGTCTAACAGAGGTTATGATGCAAATGGATTTAATAGATATTGACAGAAGCTTCCAACCAAACACAAAATACATATTTCTCAGCCCCACATAGAACTCTCTCTAAAATTGACCACATAATTAGTCATAAAGCAAATATCAATAGATACAAAAAAAGTGGAATTAATCCTTGTATCATATCAGACCACCATGGCCTAAAGTTAGAGTTTAATAACATCAAAAATCACAGAAAGACTACCAACTCATGGAAACTAAACATCACTCAACTGAACCACCTCTGGGTCAAAGAAGAAATTAAGAAAGAAATCAAAGTCTTCCTATAATTTAAGGAAAATAATCCACAATGTACCCAAACTTAGAGGTCACAATGAAAGCAGTCTTAAGAGGAAAATTCATAGCACTAGATACCTATATGAAAAATCTAAGCCCTACTGCGACCCTGAACTGAGTGAACTGAGCAAACTAACTGCAGGGGTCTCTGAGGGGCGGTTTCGAACCCTGACCAGAGAGGTGACAGGAGACACACAAACCAAAGTGCCACAACTGATCAGGACCCATCTAATCGTCAATCACTGAACCCATGGGCAAACGTCAGTGCAAGAAATTACATAATAATACAAAAG
>PVIH01024667.1:0-22225 GCA_004025045.1 Sigmodon hispidus | reverse complement strand
AAAAAAAAAGAGCAGGACCCCCGCCCCCCACTGGAGCAGCAGCAGCCTCTTACCGCTTGCTTACCGGCCCTCCGCTGCCTTCCACAAAGCCTTCAGCTAGCAGACTCCCTTTGCATTGCCTCCAACTGGACTCAGCAGCCTATGCTAGCCTTGCCTTGGCAGCCTCACCTCATCACAGTAGCTCCATGTGCTCTGCTCTTCCACGCCCCTGCTCCTTCGGACACCGGTTCCTCCGTATCCACTCCACCCCTTACACATTTTGGTTAGCTCTTCCCGGTCTGTCCCTCTCCCTCCCTCCCTTCCCTCGTGGAAGCGGGGAGTCCTGTGGCTTAGTGATCTTTCCTTCCGTCTTCTTACCCGTTTCAGTTTCCGGATGAAGAGAGTTAAAAGGAGCCAGAAGAGAGTCGCAGCCACGCAGGTGCACGTGAGAGTGATGAGCTCCAGGTTCGACTTGTCTGAGGACCCTAGAGAGAGAAATAATCACAAAGATGCAATACAAAGAACCCGCAAATGCAGTGCCTCCCCCTGCTCTAGCTGGGCATGTGCAGAGCACAAACCTCGTCTAAGACACGCCATGAACTCCCACCCAGACGACCTTCTAGAAATTCTGCCGTTTGTAAATGGTGTTCTCAGAAATGGTTAATCAGAAATCAAATTAGAGAAAGTAAAGAGGGAGGGAAATTACGGCGGTGGGGGTGGGGGAGCTCACCGAAGTGTTAAATCTGGAATATGTTAAATCTCTCTGACTGGTTTTAGAGGAAGAGAGAGAGAGAGAGAGAAAAGGGCCCCTTTGGGACTCCCAGAATTCTTCAAAGCTGACATTGAAAATAAAAATCAAACTCAAGGAGGGCCACGACTGCCTGCTTGCCTTTTTCTGCGGCAGCCTCTTGGAATGACCTGTCCCCTGTGTCTGGGACTCTGACCTCAGCAGCCGATGGTCCTGACTGAGAGGGCAGAGGAGACTATGAACCGGCCCAGTCACAGTGATTCCAGGATTAAGAGCACAAAAGATGAGCAGTGTTGCTCCCAGACAGAGACTCAATCGTCAAGGCAGCTTACAGTCAGTAAGAGAAGAGCCCACCGGCCGAGCAGGGTTCTTTCCTAAAGATTCTAGTGGGCAAGTCTCTGGGAATTCTGAAGAATTTTCTCCTTTGGTGTGACAAAGGATGTTAGGCCAAGGCCCGATGAGAGGACTCTTTGGCATGATGGAAGGGTCTGCTGATCAGTCACCAGTCACTTACATGTATGGTGTGCTCACACCCATCCCATGGACACATGGCAGCAATATCATAGCTTCAGACATCAGTACCTCACTGGGAGGTTCTTTGTCTTAATTCAACTAAATTCTGCTGCCGCAATGGTAGGTGCTGGAGAAGATGGGAAGGTGAGTAGTGGAGAGTCAGAACATCTAAGAATCCCAGTGAGCCAAAGTAAGTGTCTCACAATAAGCACAGGACATTGACCTCACTTTATGTTTTATCCTTTGAAACAGGCTCCTTCACAAATGTATTCCCAAAGGGCCTCAAACTCACGAACGTCACCAAGGATGACTTTGACCTTCCTGTCTCCACATGTAGTACTGGAGCTCAAACCCAGGCCCTCCTGCATGCTACGTGAGTGCTCCACCAGCCAGGCTACACGAGTAGCCCCGAGACCAGCCTTTAATTACTTCAGAGGTCTGAGGATATGGCTGGGGTGGTAAAGATGTTAGCTATCCAGACCTGACTACCTGAGTTTCATTTCCTGGGATCCATGTGAAAAGCCAAATATGGTGACACACACCTGTAATTCCCAGCATGCCTGCGCTGTGGGGTGGCTTTCTGTATACTGGGATTGGGTTGCTCTCATTGGTTGATAAATAAAGCTGTTTTGGCCAATAGCCAGTCAGAATACGGTTAGGCAGTGCATTCAAACTAAAGACAGAGATGAAGAAGGACGGAGTCAAAAGAGATGCTGCTAGCTACCCAAGAAGCAAGATGTGAAAGAGCCAGTAAGCCCTGGGCCATGTGGCAATCCATAGATTAATAAAAATGTAAGAGCTAGTTAGCAATAAGCCTGAGCAGTAGGTCAAAAAGCTTGTAAGTAATAGAAGCCTCTGTGTGTTTATTTGGGACCTGACAGAAAAGCCTCCACCTGTCCACTCCTGGGTGACATGCAGGAAGAGCCTGGAGACTCCCTCAGAAGTTTATGGCTGGCTAGTGTGACATAATCAGCACAGTACAGAAGCAAGACAGACCTGCCTCCAAAATCAGATGGAGAGAAGCAGCTTCCACAAATTTAGCCTCTGGTACCCACACATGTGCTGTGGCACATGCCCTCTGAAACGCGTCAGAAGCTGAGGGATCCGATGCCCTCTGGAAGATGTATTTTAAATAGGCTTTGACTGGGAATCATGGAGGCGGGGAAGAGCATCATGGGAGTGGAAACAGTACAGGCAAAGCCCCAGTCATGGAAGGTGACAGTGTGGGGCATGATAGGAGGCATAGGACAGACCAGAGCATCTGTGTCACGAACATGCTAATTGGGATCAGTGAGGAGCCCTGCATGGAACTGTGATAAGTATGCACTCTGGAAACCTGTGACAGAGCTGACCGAGTGCATTCTGTGCTGGGGACTCTTCTAAGGCCTGCCATATGTTTACTGACCAATACTCCTGCCAATGCCATGAGCTGGATTTTCCCCATTTCTTGAATGAGGAAGTTGAGGGTGCTGAGAGATTAGGTCTCTTGCTTGTGAGTGGTGGGGCTGTGGTTTTAGCAGCTGATCGGGGTCCTGTGCTTCCCCACCCCGTGGCTAAGGGTATTGCCACTTCTTCCATTTCTCATACCTTCTGAGCCTGTCTAAGCCTGCTCTACCTTCATGCTTGTGAAGAAGGGATTAGCTCCTTCCTCAGCCCACTTTTACTGCCCAGAGAACCCTCTTTAGCTCTCATCCACCCAGCTTGCCGGTCTTCAGTCGCCTCCACCCCTTCCCAGGCCATAGATTCAAGCCTGACATTCGTCTACCTCAGTGCCAATGTGTGCTCACAATTAATGTCAGTCTAAAATTCCAATGATGAGCTGACAGTATAGGTCAGGGGAGGCATGTGCTTTGCATGATAAGACCATGGCTTCTGTGTCTAACACTGCCATTTTTTTTTTCTTTAAAGACTGGTTTAATTTTATCTTGGTATAAAATACATGGGTATTTTGCCCACATGTATGTATATGTGCCAGAGTCTGTGGAGGCCAGAAGAGGGAGTTGGATCCCCTGGAACTGGAGTTATTGATGGTTGTGAGCTGCCATGTGGGTGCTGGGAACCGAACTCAGGTCCTCTGCAAGAGCAGCCGGTGCTCTTAACTGCTGAGCCATCTCTCCAGCAATATTCCCAACTTAAAAAATTAATTTAAAATTTTAAGGTCATATATTTTCTTTTAGTCTTCAGCCTCACTATATATCCTCAGAGTGGAAAAAAACTATAAGCCAAAGTTCATGTGAGTATGGATTTCTTTAATTGCGCGCGCGCGCGCGCACACACACACACACACACACACACACACACACACACACACACACGCATGCACGCAGATCGTTCTATGCTAAGATTGGAACCTTCTGAAGGCACCCTGCACCCTGCAGTGGCCGCCCGCTGCCACTGTTGCTCATGGCTTTGCACTGCTCACCCCCCCGAATGGAATGTGAAGCTAGTGGCCCTCTCTGATGGTGGGAACTTTCCCACCGCATTCCATGTCACAGGAAGCTGGCCCCCAAAGTCTAATTCCATAGTCCTTACTCAAGCAAAATTCCTCTCAGTGGGACTATTTGTGTGTAAACACATATTTAAGGAACTAACTCATTTGAATACCTTTAAGAAAAATGTTCATAGAGCTCTATTTAACATTTCGTACCACTCACTGCTGTTTAGTATAAATCTCAGCACTTTAGCATGTACACTGAGGCATCTATGGTTTGCTTTGACATTTTTTTTTCTCTCTCTCCCCCCCCCCTCTCTTCTTTCTCTTTCTCTCTCTCTCCCTAAACAGCTGTCAAGACAGGCTTTTGCCACACTAGCCTGGCTAAACCCAGCATCAACTGGTTGGTGACCCACAATCAGTTCCATACACAAAATAGCCTAGCTGCTCAGAGCCAGAGGCAAGGTGGATTGGGCTTGGTAATCATTAGGAATGAGTGTTGGTCTCAGGGACATCAGTCCCATACACTGTGTGTGAACAGACACAGTCCATGGCTATTTTTCCTTAGGATGCTGATGAGAATGTGGCCAAGAGTTTATGTAATGGTGCCCTTTGTTATCGATTACCCTTCTCTTGCACAGACAAATATATGTCAGTTGCTTTCCCAAGCTTTGCATTATCCCTCTGGGCACCACTTAGCAGCTAGTCTGAATTCTGAGGGGCGAAATATCTTGTCAAGAATCTGCATTGCATGGTGTCTCCAGCCTTTCTGGTGGTGATGGCAATACATCTTTGCAAGACAGTTACCAGGGTAGGCTTTAGCTGGGTAGGCCAACCTAAGTGAAAGGTTAGTTGTTTTTGCAGTATCTAGGTATCCACACACTGGCCTGGCATGTAGCTCTGTGTGGCAGCAGGCTGCCAGCGTCTCAGGCAGCAGAGCCACCAGCTCACCTCACAGAATGTAACAGTTTCCAAGAAGGAAATCACTAGTGAGTTTTGGCCCCAGAGCCTACCCTGGCCTGGAAAAACTGGAGCAATACCCAGGAAGATGTCCTTGTATGAGCCTGTGAGCAGCTGTGTGGTGGAATAAAGCCTCAGTTTCTTTTAAAAAATGAAGATAACGGGGATGAATGTGCAAACTGATGTTAAGTATAGTTTGAAACTTTCCTGCCCCTCCCTCCCCTTCTCTCAACTCCTTTGAACTTTTAAATATAGTTTCATGAACTGGAGGGATGGCTCAGCAGTTAGAGCACTTGTTGCTCTTGCAAAGGACCCAGGTTCAATTTCCAGTGCCACAGCACATAATCATCTGTGACTCCAGTTCCAGGGGATTTGACACCAGACACACACACACACACACACACACACACACACACACACACACACACAGAGTACATAGATATACATGCAGGTAAAACACACACACACAAACTTAGTAAAATAAAAATAAATAAATAAAAATTTATTGTCCCTCTTCACTTTTTGGATCTCAAGTGCAAGATAGCTGGGCTTGATTTGTTTTTAACTTTCTTTCACTTCTTTTCAGTCAGGCACACTATGCATCACAGCTTGCCGTTTCTGCCTAAAACAAACCACATTTTGACAGAATTGCCCAGCATCTTTTATAGTAATTGACTTCTCATAAGGTTCTACATGATCCCACAGGGTAGGGTAGGTGAACTAGGGTCCACTGTTATTTTAATTTGAAGTAACAAATAATGTAACAGAAATATGCTTCTTCTGTGTTCCTACCTCAGGCCCAGAGAAAGCCAATAAAGATTTTTATGTGTGATGAGAGACTAGATCCTGTTTTAATAAGCTAAACACACATATCATCATCTGCCTGAAGTTCAATATGGCTTCCCTGTCACTTACTGGAATAGCACAATTGGCCTGTAGATCTTTGTAATGGTTTTTGATGCTTTTTAAGAATCTGAATAGGCCAATTTGGATCTCCTCTTCAGGATGATGATGTATAGATCTACTATATTTGGATTAAATTTGAAGTACCCTTTTGAGAGTAATTAAAAACTAAAAAATTAAAATTGCAGTTTGTAACACTTTTCTCTGTAATGGATTTTTATTGTAGCAGCTAATCCTTAAGCCAAACAGAAATGCTATGGTTTGGGACACCATTTGGGTGACTCACAGTGAGCTCAGGAAAGATATGCAGTACTAAAAGCATTGCTGGAGTAGAGGGCCACAGTAACCAACACTAGTGATAGGGAATACTTCAGATTTTATCAGGACATTTCTCTTTATCCTGTAACAGTCCTGGCGAGACTGGTGGACCACTATTCACACGCCCACTGGGTACTGTGGAAATGGAAATACTAGGAAGAGGGGACATTTCCCCTGAAGTGACTCAGCTCCTGAAACAGAGATACCCTGCTGCTGAGATGACTCCCACACACCCTGTGACCTGAGACACAGCTGAGGACAGAGGCTGAAGCACTGCTGATTCTCAGCTCTGTCATTTCCTAGCCTACTGGTCCTGTGATGTTAATTTGACTTCTCTGTGGGTCCTGCTAGATTCTTATTTTCAACAACTAAACTTTCTCACAGGATTGTTACAAAACTTCAGCAGGGAGTGGGGATGGGGATGGAAAGATGATCTTTCAGCGGACCTGGGTTCCATTCCCAGCAACTCCATGTTAACTTCACCATTTGTAACTCCAATCCCGGAATCTTTGATGCCCTCTTCTGGTCTCTGTGAGTATTGCATGCATATGATGCACACTGGTGCAGGCAGACAAAAACGCCGCATGTACTTGAGAAGACAAGGTTTAATTGACAGGCCCAAGCCTTTCCACGGCCCAACACCAGGTTAACAAATCTACCATCTATATCGGGGATACCCTGTGTAGATTCAGGTCAGCCTGATTTCCATGGCAAGAAACAAGATGGATATGTTTGACATCTAACTATTTTGCTTCAAGAACTATCTACAAAAATCTTAACTCACTTTAACTGAACTCTGGTACCATTTTTAAAATGGTCTGCTAAGGTGAAGTTTATCATAGTTTAGAGTGGAAAGTTAAAAAAAGGTGTTTATATTTAGGACTCTTAGCCTCTCATGTACAATTAGGAACAGATAATTCAAGGACATCCCTGAAAATTGCCAGCATCCATGAGAGGAGAATCATGAAGGCCCAAGTCTAGGCAGACAGGTAGGGGTCTCCAGGAGGACATGGGAAGGGAACACTGACTGACCACAGTGTGGAACACAGAGACTAATTTGTTTTGAGTCATTTTTATTCTTAGACCTTGGCATCTAATTAGGAAATGTGGTGCTTGCTTCCCACTGTGTGGGCCCTTTCTCAAGTGGATGTGAGTGTGCTGCTGCTGTGGTCCATGTTTGCACACTGTATCTGTGATGCCACATCCTGCATTTAGGCCGTGATTGCTTTGTGTCTTCTCTCAAGCCATTGGTTATCTTTAGCAGGTGCTTCTAATGGTAATCATTCTCTGTTTTGTCCTATGTAATACGCATACTGTTAAAGTACAGTAATGCCCAAGTCTGCTGTAAGAAAAGTTCTTACATAGAGCATGGCTTGGATCTCAATGAGAAAAGTTAGAGCTTAGTTTAAGTCTTTGGATACAAATGGACCAAATATGTTAATTTCAGAAATGGTCTTGATTGCATCCACTTTTACTGTGGTCTTGACACTGGACAATCCCCTGGGGGAGGACTTCACATGTGCTCAAGGTCCAGTCCAAACCAAACAGAACCTGGGGTTATTTAAAGAGGCCACTTTGACTCCACAGTCCAGTTATCCTTTTCAGATACAAAAATAACACATTGTTTTATCTCTGAGTATAAGACTTCTTTTTCAAAGGAAATAAAATGAGCAGACCATTTCCTTCCTGACTGATTCCTGAACCTCTTTAAAAATCTGTTAAACATAGCCACAGACACACCCCATGTGCCTAGATTTCCTAAACTCAACTGGACAAGATAGGAGTATACCAGGAAACCACGTCTGAAGTTCAGGAATGCCTCAGTGCCCCTCAGAGACCGGAGTCGTGCTTTCAAGGGCCAGAGTCCAATTTCAATTATCAGATGATCTGCAGATTACTGTGGTCGACTGCTCTGAGCAGCATCATGTGGCCACATTAATTCAGGGAGCCCAGAGTACTTAACTGGACCTATGTGTAGGGTTCCATGTGCTCTCAACTTGCAAACTGCTCTCTATTTCAAATTCTATCCTTTTATGGTATGGAAACCTGCACCCCAAAACCTCCCCATCTGTGATGCTTTGGAGAGCTGTCACATGGGGATGCTGGGGTCACAGATGTCCTACAGCACAAGGCCAAGTGATGCAGCTCCTGAGAAGTCCAGGCTATCCTGGTAAGAGAGGCATGTACAACTGGCATACACACTCCTACTTCATGGCAGGGCCTCTCTCACACCACCCACCATCAGCCACTGCTGACCATATTGCCCACTAGATAACGGGGGAACAGGTACTCAGCAAGGTAAAGCAGCCGTGTGCTGCACTGAGGTAAGTCTCAGAGGATAGTGAACCTCGTTCATCGGGGCGGCCACTGTCTGACTGAGAATCAAATATAGCTTCCTGCCTGTGGGGCTTTCTAAGCTCCCTTTTAGCATCTTCCGAGGGAGGCTGCATGGTCTCTTGTTTTCTGCTTTTCCCTGACTGATGAAGCTGCTGTGGTGGCCATATCTGATGTCCACGCCAAAGACAGAGGAGCAGACTGTTCTAGAAGGGGCCGTTCAAGCAGGATGCTTGCTCAGTCTCTTTTGCTGTGTGGCAGAATGAGACTATTCTAAACAAGGAAGATTTGGGAGACCGGTCCTCGAGCTGTTTGGGGAATGCTGCCATCTTTTTGGAAGCACAGATCTGTGGTAGAATAGTTTCAATCTTCCTTCCTTCCTGGCTTCTCCCCTGAAACAGCAACATGCTCTCATATCCACCACTGATCACTGTACGGCGGCTACAGAACAAATTCCATCTTTTCATGTCGAATCTCAATATGCCATTGCTGTTTGTATCAAAGAAGCGCTCATTCACAATTACTCCGAGGCTGTAAATTTCAGGGTCGGGATGGTGCTAAGCATTGGAAAACTGAAGCCTGTGTTGAAACTGTTTCCCAAATGAAAGGCACATGGCTGCAGTCAGAGCAGGACCCAGTTACTTTATGCTTTGCTCTGCAACACACTATCAGGGGCCCAGGAAGCGCACAGGGTGCTCACACCCTGAGATGTGAGCTGTGCTGGATGTGGTGCATCTGAAAAGACTAGTCTCCTCATGTTAAAAAACAGCCGAGGGAAAAATAGCTCATGTCTAATTTCTAGGACTCAGAAAGGGGCTGGGAATGAACAGTTTCAGTGGGTGCCCTCCCCCCATTTCCTTGCTTCCTGGCCTTACTTCTTGCAGATGTGGACCCCTTGGGGCATTGTGAGTCACACTGTCTGAAGACACAGCCTCCCTTCTTCCTGGAAGTACTTCCCCTGCTGAGAATGCTGGGTTGGGGCTCCCCAGGACAGTCATCCTCTGCCTCCAGACAGAGTCACACAGTGTCAGCAGTGTCCAGAACAGAGAAAGGGGTAGGGAAAAGACCCACTGGGCTGCCAGAGGAGACCAGGAGCGGGGAAGTTAAGCCAACAGGGAAACAGGTGTCCAGGCTGCCCGCTGTTTACCTTGTACGGTGAGGTAGGCTGCGCTTTCCACGACCCCCTTCTGATTTGCAGCCCTGCACCTATAGACACCCTCATCCTCTTCTGTGGCTCTTTCAATAAACAGCGTGCTGTTTCCCGGTCCTAAAATAATTCCTGGGGAGTGAGAGATGTTTAGATTAGCAGGTCTGGAGGACAAACAGAGAAGGCTTGCAGGAAACCCAGCGCTTTCCTATCCTAGGCTCCCAGAAGACATTCTGACTCTACTCAACCCCAGAGTGGATGAAATGACCATTCACCCCCTCTCAGCTAACCAGCATCCGCTCAAAGACTGCCATGAGCCAAGCCCTCTGCAGCACCCAGACCACAGCTTGATGTTTCCAGACACTCAGAAGATGCTGTCTTTTACCCCTCATACAGAGAAAATGGAGACTGCCCAGTGTTAGGCAACATGACCAAAACCAAGCAGCTTAACCCACAACACATCTCTGAAATAGGGTCCTTGGTCATGTGGTACAACATGGAGGTAAAGAGCTGTGTTTGAATCCATACCTTAGCACTGTAGGCAAATTACTCACCCTATCTATGTTTTATTTTACTCAGTCTTGCTATAAAATGGAAGCTGTTCCCACTCATGAGTGAACAGTAGATGTAAGTATTTGGTACTCAGTACTACACGGACTGGGGTGATGGAAGGTCTCCCATGAATTTCCAGACCCCTTGAAAGGCTTTAAGACACAGGCATCTACACCAAGTACTGTCCCCAAGTATTTACTTGGTCTTAATCTCTTGTGAGTCCAAGTCTGGGGAATACCTCAGGAAGGTGACAGGGGAGGAGGCGGCCCTTGAGGGTGATGTGTGAAAAGTGGGTAGGCACAAGAGATGGAAATGAACATGCACTGAGGACACTGGGGACTTGTCCTGACCACATATGAATACATAAAAATAGATGATAGATAGATAGATAGATAGATAGATAGATAGATAGATAGATGGATGATGGCAGTAAACAGGCAGAAGAGAGAAATGGCCAGGTCCCAGATCCTGCCTCATCTGCCCCCAAGCATCATAAGGATTTAGGGTTTATTCTCCATGGCTGAGAAGCCACTGGAGAAGGCTGGAGAGATGGCCCAGCAGCTAAGAGCACTTGTTGCCCTTCTGGAGGACCTGAGATAATTCTCAACACCCATATCAGGCAGTTCGCAGCTTCCTATAACTGCAGTTCCAGGAGATTCCGTGGCCTCTTCTCCATGTACTCACACATATAAAATACACGCACATACATATAAAATAATAAGTATCTAAATCTGCTGGAGGGCCGAGTGTGGCAGCCACTCCTGTACCCCACCGTGAGAGGTGGGGACAAGATGATTAACAGGAGTGGAGTGTTAGCCTCAGCTAACATGCACGCACACATGCATGCACACCCATGCAGTGAGCTGGAGGCCATCCTAAGCTACATGGCCCTGTTTCAGAAACACAGCAAGCAAATCAACAAACCACTCTAAGCCTGTTTAACACACTGTAGGATGGACTGAGGATGTAGCTCTGGGCCCCAGGGTGCTTTTTATAAATGAGCAAGGTCCTGGGTTTCCTCCCCAGCATCACAAGAAAAAAAATGAACAGAAGACATTGGTCATTTGATGGCTGGGCAGCAGGCAGACATGGAAAGTGGGGGGCTGCTCTGGGGAGTCTCCTGCTGAAAGGCTTGAACTGGAGTGCTGATGTCACAGATGAGACCGACTCAGGGATGGTTTTTCTGAAGAACAAACCAGCTTGTTATAGATTGGGGTGCGGTAAGTGAGAAAGGGCAATGGAAAGCTGGCTTCTGAGCCAATGGTGAAGACAACAGAGATGTGCAGTTTCTGGAAATGGAAGATATAGGACAGCAGAACAAAGGAGAACGTCGGGAATTCTGGTGTTTCACATGCATGTAAAGATGGCTTCTGCACAAGCAAAGGGAGGATTCACCTGGAGCACTGAGAGCGGGTCAGGACGTGACCGTGTGGGCTCACTGAGAAGGCAGTTAGATCCAAGGGCTACAGACAAATATCATGGCCTTAGTCAACCCAGAAGGAGAGCTGAAGTGTACAGCGTGAGCCTGGCTGGAGATTTTAGACAGGAGAAGGAAGTGGCCACATGGGGGTGGCAGGGGAGCCCAGGAGGTGACATGAAAACCAGGAGGCTCCTGGAATCAACGAAAGACTTTCTCTCGGGCAGTGCTGAGCTGTGCTCAGAGAGCCTCAGAGGAAGGAAGCTATTTGCCCACTTTAATAGAGTGTAGAAGAAAGCCTGACCAAGTCTGAGAGAGAGACGGGGTGACCAAGTAGGGACAATGAGGTTTTTCCTTTCTAGCAAGTGTCTGCAGAGCAACATGGCTAGAGACAGAATTTTTAAAATTGTATTTATTTTTATTTTATGCGTGTGAGTGTGTTGCCTGTGCAGCACACACGATCAGAGCTCATAGAGGCCAGAAGGAGATAATAAACTCCCAGGCTGTGGTTATGGCTGCCTATGACACTACGGCTGCTCCCTGGGTGCTGAAAACACAACTTGGGTCCTCTCCAAGAGCAACCAGTGTCTTAACCATCAAAAAGCACAAGAAAGGAACATTGCAAAAAATGTATCTTTCTGTTTTGAAGTGTGTGTGTGTGTGTGTGTGTGTGTGTGTGTGTGTGTGTGTGTGTGGTGCACAGGAGTGCAGATGCCCAAGGCCAGAGACATCATATTCTTTTGACCCAGAGTCAGGTGTTTTGGATCTGACTGGTGTAAAGTCCTGCTGGGACCGCAACTCAGTTCCTCGGAACATTGGTTCGTGTTCTTAACTGCTTAGCCATCTCTCCAGTCCAGAAATTCTTTCTTTCTTTCTTTCTTTCTTTCTTTCTTTCTTTTTTTTTTTTTAAACTTTATTTATTTACTTATTTGCCTTGGTGCTTGCCTGGAACTGGAACTACAGACAGTTGTTAGCTGCCATGTGGGTGCTGGGAATCGAACCCGGGTCCTCTGGAAGAGCAGACGGTGCTCTTAACCGCTGAGCCATCTCTCCAGTCCCCAGAAATTCTTTCTTAAAATGCAAAACTTTATAGCATTTTTATGGCTGATAGAAATAATCTGTGAGAGGGATGGGGGTGGGGGGAGATGGTGCCAAGATTCGAATTCTCCAAAGAGTGAGAGGAACAGAGTCCAACAGCCAAGGTGGTCCAAGGAGGAGCAGGGTAGTCTCTCTGTCTTATTTCCTCTTTTCCTTCCTTTTTCTCAGGAGACAGGTTCTTGCTATGGAGCCAAGGCTGGCCTTGAACTCATGACCCTCTATCTCCACCTCTGACGGCTGGAATTACAACTCCTCTCATGGCTTCCTACTTTATTTCACTCCATGTCAACTTCCCGTCTTTTCTGTTTATTGTTACATCTCTACAAAATACATAATTACATATGTAAGTGAATGAAGATGTAAACACCACCCACTGAATCTGTACACATGCACACGCACACATGCATGCACACCCATGCAGGTACACACATAATTTTAGGACTGATCAGTTAGTGTTGGGTAACCAATTAGGTTGCTCATTCCTGGGGATGACTAATTCTCTCTTCAGCTCTTTATCTAGGGGTGGAGGCCCATGAGATTTTCCCCATCCATGTTGGCATGGCAACCGGCAAAGTCATTGTCATTTTCTTGGTAAATGATTGACATGGCCCTATGCTGGATAAGAAAGTAGACTGAACAAGCCAGTAAACAGAATTGCTCCGTGGTCTTTGCTTCAGTTCCTGCCTCCAGTTCCTGCCCCGCTTCTCTTGGTGATGGGCTGTGACCTGTCAGCCGAACAGACCCTTCCCTCCCCAAGTTGGTTTTGGAGGAGTGAACTAGGCCGGCTGGTTAGCATTGTGCTGGAAGGGAATGATCACCTATTCTATCTTTCTCCGATGGCATTGAGCTGTGGTGGGTGACCTAAGGCTCCATTTGCACTATCTGAACATTCCCCCCTGCCCCTCATGGATGTGCACATCATCTCTGTTTCCTGAACCCCTGTCCTGAGTGACTGGCAGACTGGCAGAGGAACTCTTAAATCAGGAGTAGTTCTGATCCTGCCTTGAAGGAGGAAGGGCCTTCGGATATTTGACTGTGGAAATGACATCATGGAAGCAGCATTTTCAGGGAGTTTAGTCTAGCAGAAGGCAGGATGGGCTGGAATGAGGAAAGAGCAGCATGGGGTAGTCTGGTTCCCTATTCACCCCTCACCCCTACCCTTTGAGACACACACACACACACACACACACACACACACACACCTGGGTGGGAGGAGGAAGGGAAGGGAAAGGAAGAAATGGAAATGCACACCAGGAAGAAACAACCTTCAGGAATTGGTGCTTTATTGGCTAAAGCATTGAAAGGAGATGAGCCCAAGGTGATGCTCGTATTCCAAGGCCAGCTAAGAGGAAGTCCATGTTTTCACAGAGTTCTCCCCTATAACTTTGGTAAAGCCCTCAGTCCCTTTGACTACTGTCTTATTCTTGTAGAATGAGGGCAACACTGGCTGTGCATTGTAAGCATTCCAGAAACAGGGGAAACAAATATGAATGAAGTCCTGGCAGGTCTGAGAGGTGCAAGCTTGGGGTGCAGCTCAGTGGTGGAGCACTTAGCAGCATGCCCAAGGCTATGGGTTCCATTCCCAGCACCACAGAGGCAGGACAGGAAGGAGCAAGCCAGACAATTTGTTGTTGAGGCTTTTGAAAAATGTAAGCTATGGGGTATAACTAGCAATCAGAGAACGAGACTGCAGAGGGAGAGCTGGTCCCTCCACAGACTTCTCCTCACAGAGGTCTGAACCTCTGATACTTCCCAAACCTCAAATCCCAGTTGAATCCCACAAACAATGCAAAAAGATCGAGGCTACTCTTGGTATTCTTTCCCATGCCTTAAACACTCTTCTACTCTTTTTTTGTGGTAGCCAAGTTTAATATTACTTATTCTTGTTTGTATTTCTTGCTACTTGCTTATAAATATTTTTTACTAATGTCATCAAGTGCTTGTTTTATATGCTTACTTCATAAAAATCTATAAAAATATTCACTGGACATCAGGTGTAATGGCACTCGCCTTTAATCCTAGCACTTGGGAGGCAGAGATGAGATATCCAGAGCTACATAGTGATACTCTGTCTCAAACAAACAAACAAAAGAATATGAAAAGAAAAAAATAATATTTACTGGAGTTTTCCTTTCTCCTTATTTGGTTTTTTGTCTCTGGGTTTTCTTTTGGAGAGCCCTGTGTTTGGTGAGGCAAGGAGCTGACCGCTACCATACAGACAGGTATGTAAGACAGTGTCATTTTTTGGGGGTGGGGCAGGGTCTCACTATGTATCTGTTGTTACCCTGGAGCTCACTCTGTAGACCAGGTTGGCTTCAAACTCAAAGAAACCAGCCCGCCTCTGCCTGGGATTAAAGGTGTGGGGCACCACACCCAGCTCAGGGTCAATCATTGAATAAAATGTTCTTTTCATGTTGACTTTTGGTTCCAGTTCCCAGAAAGCGAGTTTCGATATAGTTGTGCTTCTATTTCTAGGCTCTCTACTCTTTCAAGGGCTCATTTGTCTATGACCACACCACAGCATTTAAATCATGATGCTTCATAATGTATCTTTAAGACCCCTGTTGAGTTATTTTTATTTCATGTGTATGGGTTGCTTGCTGACATGTATGTCTGTGTATGATGTGCATGAGGTGATCAGATCCTCTGGAACTGAAATTATTTGTGAGCCACCACAAGGGTATCTGGGAGGTGGGAGCCAAGACCAGGTTCTCTGGAAGAGCACTCTAATTGTGTAGCTTCTCCACAGCCACCTTGAAATTATTTGTAGACCCCTGCTCTGTTAGTGCGGTCACCCCGTGCCTGCCCTACTCTGCTGTGTATCATTTTACAGAAAGATTGTGGGCTTTCTTCTTTGCACACTCCAGTAACAGTAATGGAGAAGGACAGTAACCCCATCTTAGCCTTTCTGAGTCCTCAGTGTCTAGCACTGTGCTAAATAGCTAGCTGGCCTCCAGCGACTGGAGCGTGAAAAAATGCCTGAAGGCCCTGGGCAATGAAGTGCAGGGCGGAGGATAGACGGTTTTGTGGTCTTTTCAAGTCTTCACTTAAAGTTGCCATTAGTGCCAACTCTGTATGTGGTAGGTCACCATATGCGCATGCCCAGTTCTTCTCAGAATCTAGAACATTTATGCCTCTTAACTTTATCATCCTAAGGCTCAAACACGCCTACGTCCTGGAGCATAGAAATAATTCAGGGGACTGTGTAGATGCTGGTAGCCCCAAACAGACAAGTGAAGCTTCACTCTGGGTTGTGTTCACAGGAATCTGTTATGAGCTCTGAAGAGCGTGAGGATGAGCCTCTATGCAAGGCCCCGGTGGCCTGCTGAGTTGGTGGAGGACAGAGGCAGGAGATCAGTTTGTGATCACGTGATCTGCAGTTATCCAAGGAGGTAAGCTACATGTGTTTAAATGTGTCTAGCTGATTTAGTATTTGGCATTTCCCAGGGACCTTGTAAATAATTATTTATCTTCCCATTAATGCCTTAAGGTGACAAACAATGGCAACGTTGTATGAGAACTGTGTTGTCTCAGAAACATTACAGCATTTGAATACAACTTGCTAAACCTGTAGTTTTTGATTCACATATTTGGGTAAACAAAGGTACAGTGTGTCTGAGGCTCCTGCTCTTCTAACACAAATGACTCAGCTCTTAATCCATTCTCTCTCTCTCTATGTCTCCCTCTCTCTCTCTCTCTCTGTTCACTTGAGTGTAGCTGCCACAGAGGTCATACAAGGGCATCAGATCCCCTGGAGCTGTTGTTACAGGCAGCTGGGAGCCACCCATGTGGGTGTTGGGAGCTGACCACATATTTGTACATGTGGACTCTCCTGGCCAATCAATGTTTATGGTAAGTTCACATTTGCCATAGCCTGCATGAAAGGTTCAATTTATTTCTACCATAAGACATAGCTGTCTACACACAGTGGTTTTTTTTCTAGTTTTTATTTTAATACAGGAAAGTATTAGTGTGTTTATGGAGGCTAAAGTTTCTATCAGCAGAGGACTAAAAAATAAATTATGGGAGTACATTTTATACTGCAAGATGGTGCTAAAAAGGAGCAGGTAGGATAGTGCATACTGATAAGGATAAACCTCCATAAACCCCTCAAATGACAGAATATATTACAGCCTGTGATTTCAGCTTGAGTACCTACCATCCCTTGCAAAGCCACTACTGGGCACTTAGTATAATCCATTGTTTGGTTTGCCTTTTCTTTTTTGCTCTTTCTTTTTCTTCTTCCTTTTTTTTTTTTTTTTTTTTGTTTTTGTTTTTGTTTTTGGTTGTTTTCTGGGACAAGGTTTCTCTGAGTAACCCTTGCTGTCCTGGAGGCTAGCCTCCATTTCAGAGATGCCCCTGCCTCTGCCTCCTGAGTGCTGGGATTAAAGGTGTGCACCACCATGCCTGGCTTCTTAGTTTGTTTCTCCTTGTGAGCAGTTATCTGACTTTATACTATATGCTTTGTTTGCTAACTTTATTGTCTGTGATTATTATTTTTACTAAAGTGTGAATTCAGTGTCTTATCCCCTGCATCTAGTCTGTGTCTATTCTATGAGCGATTCTCAGTGAACCCTTGTTGAACGAACTACTGAGATGAAATTCCATAGTATTTTTTTTAAAAGAAAACAAATATACATGCACATACAAAATGTAAAAGCAGAGCTGGGCATGTTGCAGCACATCTTTAATTCCAGCACTTTGGGAAGCTGAGGTAGGTAGATTTTTGTGAGTTTGAGGCCAGCATCCTAGGCCAGCCAGAGCTACATACTGAGGTCTTGTCTCAAAAAAGAAACAAACAAAAAGTCAAATCAAATAAAAAAGGGGAAAAGTGGAAAAATAATAAGATAACAATGTACATTAATTTTTCCATAAAGAGACTTTTTCCCCCCAGTGTGGGCAAACTTTCTGCTACCAAGCTTTGTAGTGTATTAAGTGGAATGCTTGATTTTCAAAGTTGCTGTTAGAGTAGCTGGTCCAAGTTTCTTAAAGAAAAAGAAATCAGTGAATTTTGCCTTAGAAGTTTCTGAAATGGCCTTAAACATACTTTTGTTATTTTGCATTACAAAATCATGCAAAGTGGTCTTCTCAGCTTGATGATTATAAAAATCAATTCTCAGTATTGACTAACTCTGAGAAACACCGAAGATGTTTTGTGTCCCGTGGAAACAAAGGTTCAGTCAAGACTTAATTCTTCAAGTAAATCTTAAATTCTTTTCCTATGGCATTAGAATGTAAATTTGTCTTTGTCTTCAATGAATGACAAGATGCTATATGTACCAATGACCTGTTTTTAAATGAATTTCTTTATGGTTTATTTTCAGTAAATGCTTGGTTTGTGTCTTGCTTATGTTCACATGTGACTGTGTAAGAAGCCCTGATCTGGAGAGCATTTTCTGTGTTCTGTTTACTCTTTGGTGAGGGCCAGCCGAATGGTGAGCTGACCCAGTCCAAGGAGACAAGTTCATGGTCTGATGGAATTGAGGGTACCCAAGTTGTTTGATTCAACTGTTTCAGCAGCGACTGAGCCCTGAAAATAGTGTCTGAAGTTCACCAGCAGGTTATCCGAGAGCATCTTTGTGTATCTCCGGTCACTGGGCATAGCGGTGACTCCAGGGGTATGGTTGATGTGTATGCACCAAGGCAGGTCTTGGTTAAACTTCTTTAAGTTTGTGTTTGGGAGGAGGAGGGAATTTCAGGAAAACTCTGAACACTGGCACACCTAAAGTCACTCTCTAAAGCACTGTAAGGAACTGGTAGATTGGGGTTGGTGTACCTCCTGCTCTGAACACTCGCTTGGTGTCTTTAAAGCGCTGTTAGAGTGTACTGCCACACCACCATGGCCCTAGGTCTCTTTGACTTGCCTCTTTTATCCCTGCTTCTTCCCCCCTCTCCCTCCCCAGTAGGTCTCTCAAGCCCTGGTTGTTCTCTGGACCAGGGCTGCCCATCTCTGCCATGTTCAGAGCATGTGTTGTGTTTTTGGAGAGTCATAGAAGGAATCCAAAGACAGGATGCTTTGAGAGCTGGAGAAGCAGCCAAGCGGGGTTATGTGTGCTGAGTTTGAGTGAAGCCCTGGAATGAAGACCCAGGGCCAGACACACACATTCACCCCATCTCCCTTCTCCACTTGTGATTCAGAAAGAAGACAGGGAGGAAGCTTGGACGACATCATAAATGTATTCGTTGCCCCTGAATTGCATCATTTGCAATGGTAAAATTCATGCTATGTGTATTTGGTTGCCATCCTTCTGGAGAAATGGTGCTGATCCTAAGAGCGCAGGCAAAGCAGATGGTTTTTCCCCTCTCTGCCCTCCCCTGCAGCACTCTCACTCACCTCCCCCTGCTTCTCCCCAAGGCCTTTACACATCTACTCCATCCCTTCACAATCAGAGAGAATTCTGCTCTATCCCTATGGTGCCCACCAGTGCTGATCTTTGGGGTCATGGTGTAGTGGTGACAGGACGAGCCTCTTTTTCAGGACTAGTCTCAGCAACCAAGGTTCAGTTGAAGAAGAAAGATTAATCCCTGCTTCAGCTTTGCTCTGCTGGAGACGCAGGGTGCTCTTGTGAGCACGTGACACATCTGGTCATACTAGTTATGTGTTGGAGACAAACTGAGCTGCCCAGATGCCGGGATCTGAGCCCAGTTATTTCTCTCCTCTCCCTACTTCTTCCTGCTTGAATCTATAAGACAGGCAGAGCCTCTCCAAAGTGTCATGAAAAAATGCATTAACACTAGTGAAGTACCCAGGCAGCAGCGTTTGTGAAGCAAATCCCTCTGTGAACCATCTCACACCAGTGTCCACCTCAGACCACAGCTTCAAACATTAAACAACCTTGCCATGGTTCTTGCTCCCTGACTGAATGACTAATAATTTGCAATTACTGTGGGCAGATTTCATACATATTTTCAAAGGCTTGAAAGACAAATTCACAGGAAGCCAGAGAATTCATGCATGAGGCATGAATGGAACCCGTGAAGAAAGGATGTCTCCTAGTCAGACTTAAGAGAAACACCCCACGTGACAACGATTCCAAGTGGATAGTGAGTTTGCCAGGCAGTGTTTGAAGCAGCCCAGGAGGCAGAGAAGGCAGGCAGGGTGCAAAGGTGAGCTCCTTGGGAAAAGTAGTCAGTGAGTGGTGATGCCCGTGGATCAAGCAGGACACAGAGAGCCCAGGGCTAGAGGAGTCAGCAGTATGGGTGGCTGGGGCCTTTCCCTCTTATTCCATTGCGGCTGCAGAGGCAGCCCCCATGCCTGTGTGCATGCTCTCCCAGCCCTGCACACTCCAGATTTCCTTTTGTGCCTGCCTGCTGCCCTTTGGCCCAAGAAGTTACTCCCCAGCTTTCTTGCCTTTGGTTTCCTTTGCAAGAATGGCGATGTCTGGCTGAAAGGGTTTTCCTGGGAGGAAGTGAGGGGGGAGCAGAACTTCCAGCATCCCTCAGCTCTTTCGACAGGCATTTGATGGTCACCGGGGCACGAGCTCACATGTGTGCCCAGCTTCCTCTCTCCTGTTTTCTTTGGAATGTTGAAGAGTTATCAGTTCATAAGTAACAATGATAGTGGACCGGTTCCTGTTAAGGATTCAGCACCCCTATAATTATCCGGGCATGTAAGCCCTTTTTGAGCAGCCAGGCTTTCTGTGAAAGGTGCATCCTGGGTTATATGCTCAGGTTTTCAAACTTAGTCTGGTCTCACTGGTCTAACATGTAGTAAAGGGGGTTTTTGCTCTATGGAGCCCTGGAAAGTCAGGGCTGGCTAGTGTGGTCTTTATTCACAGGTTTGTAATGGAAACAGCCACAGTAGAGTCGTGTATGATGTTGAATGCAAGGGCCAAGGAGATGGCGCACATGGTCCTGACCGTGACCTCAGGTTGCATCTGAAACTTAATGGGTGCGTGACTATCATTCAGAACTTCCTTCCCAGAAAGGAGCTACAGTAGGAGTTAGTTACCTGTGGGAATCAGTCTTCTTCTACCACAGGGGTTCTGGGGCTCACAAATCAGGTTATCAGGCTTTGTGCCCAGCATCCTCACCCACAGAGCCATCTCAGAGTGCCCAGCATCCTCACCCACAGAGCCATCTCAGAGTGCCCAGCATCTTCACCCACAGAGTGAAGAGAGAAAACAGGTGAGCCACAGAGAAATGCAACAAATGCTAACAGTAAGGATTTAGTGTAAGAGCTTATAGAAGACTCATCTAAAAATGTCTTTGGGCAGAATGACATTTGGGGTGCTCTACCCAGTCTTGATGCTTTCTAGTGGGATCCGACTTATTGGCCAATGTCTGCACAAGCAAGGGGAGTCAGCCAGTGGTGATGGTTACTGGGCTGTGTGTGTGTGTGTGTGTGTGTGTGTGTGTGTGTGTGTGCATGCACATGCTGTTTTTATTGTTGTTTTGTTTTTTTCTGAGACAGGATCTATGCAGCCTACGCTGGCTTTGAACTCTGAACTTCTGATGTGCCTACCTCCACCTTCCAAATGTTAGGATCACAGGCATGAGCCACTGTGTTTGACTCCTTAACTCAAATTTAACAACTGAATTTAAATCAGACTCACTTCTCTCAAACATCCAGCCAGTATCCTCTGTTAGTACATCATGGAGCATGCGCTGTGTATGGCCAAGTGAGTTTAGAGAAAACAGAGTTAAAACCACCTTACAGGCTTTTGTATAGCACAGGACACTTTTGGGTCTTTATCATGTTAATATGAACTCTGAATTTATAGTGGAAAGAGGTCACACCAGTCTTTTATGAGCTATGTATTTATCCACATAGTCATTTGTCTTATTATGGCAGAAGATTTCAAGGGATTAATTTTCCACAAAGTAGCATTTTGGTAGTGTATCATCTTAGGTAAGTCATATAATCTCTTTGGGTCAAGTTGTCAATTCTCTATATTGGCCTAAGGATATTCCAAAATCTCTTCAGTAACTGACAGCTCTATGATATAGACCTTGCCCCAAACCAGGTATCTGGGTTACCAAATGTACTACTAAAGGTCGCATACAAACCTCTGATAGCTATTCAGTCCTCACTCCCAGGGCATTTGACTGATCACCAAATACTATGAGATGAACACAAATAACACTATTCGCTTGCTGAAGGGAACTGAGTATTAGCTGGTGACTAAAAGGTGATACAGAGAGGTGGAGGTCACAGTTCAGCAGCCGAGAGCGTGTGATGCTCTTGCAGAGGATGTGGTTTCAGTTCCTGGCACTCATGATGGGCAGCTCATCACCACAGTGACTCCAGCCAAGAGGAATCAATGCCTCTGGCCTCCTTAGCCACCTGTACACACATACACTCACATACACACACTCTCTCACATGCATACACACACTCACATGCATACACACACATACACACTCACGTGCACATACACACTCACTCACATGCATATATACACATACACTCACATGCACACACACACTCACATGCATATACACAATTAAAAGTAAATTTTTAAAAATAACAGTACAGTATGAGAATAGAAGAAACAGGCTTATATCACACACATGCACAAACACACACATCTCAGTAAGAGGGAAGTAAAACTTTCATAAGGAAAAATGTCTCAGAGACAAGCTGTCTCCTTTTGGTTAGAGGCAGGCCCTTTGGAGCAGTGACAAGCCAGTCCCAGTGTGCTGGGACATGGAGGATTTCTCTGAATGGAAGACTCTCTCTCTCTCACTCTCTCAGCTACAGAGATGGCTTGGTGACTTAGTGATTAATAACTAAATCTTCAAGAGGGGAATTGAGTTGAGTTCCCAGCACCCAGGTCAGGCAGCTCATAACCGTCTATAACTTCAGCTCGAGAAGATCTAATG
>PVIH01024666.1:0-22287 GCA_004025045.1 Sigmodon hispidus | reverse complement strand
TAGACTGCTTCCTGCTGTTTATAGACAACAATATCTTTAGGGAATGCTTTGAGATGGTCTTTCTCTATGCTGTAAGTATGTGTTGCTTTTATTGGTTGACAAATAAAACTGTTTTGGACAATAGCCAGGAATAATATGGTTAGGTATACTATCAAAATGGAAATAAAGATTGCAGAAATGTGGCAGACTTCAGACAGCCGCTGAGTGGTTACTCCAGAACAGATGGGCAGGAGAGAACTCTCCAGTTACAATAGAACCTGAGAAAATTGAGATAATGGTCAAGTCCTGAAAAAAATTAGTCACAACATCTATGATCCAGTCTCTGTGCAATGGGAAAGTTCAAGGTTTATCTACTATCCTGGACAGAAGAGTCTATGAGGCTGGACCATCTCAGCCACCACCTTGAATGTGTTCTGAAAACAGAACTCTGAGGAGACTACAACAGAGGTGCCCTGGATGGTTGGATTACATGGGGCATCCATTTTTATTGGTGTCTGATCCTCTTACTCTGAAAACACACAAACTTTCGAAAATAACATACATATCTACATTAACACAAGTATGGACTTGTACACAAGCAACTCAAAGATGACTTGTTTCATGGTTGAACAGGTAAAATATAGGCCATGTATTTTACCCAATCAAGTCTGATTTATTAACCTCAATCAAATCCACAGCCATTCCTTTCCTGTGGAAGCAAAAGCACAACCACTTCCCAAAAGCAATACATTGTTTGACTTCTTTTAAAGGTAAGCCATTTTTTTTAAGTATCAAGGATGGTTGAGTTCAGCAATCCCTTTTACAATCCCGTGTCTCCCAGCAACTATACTTTATGCATCAGCATTCAAAAATTTCAAAGTCAATATAACAACATACAGGATCCAGACAACCTGTATATTTGCCATCTCTACATGTCTTATTCTTATCAATAAACTATATTCTATGATTGTCTATACCCATTTTCTCTACTTTCTGAAGCCTCTGCACATATTTTAATGTTATATGTTTCAATATATTATATAATTAAAAAAAATCTCACATATCAGAGAAGAGATGTACCCACAGTCAATCCAGGAGGATCAGATAGTGGTAACTCACAACTTTAATCATACAAGAGGAAAGACCTATACCTTTAATCTCAGCAGATGTGAGACTGAGGCCAGCTTAGTTTACAGAGGGAGTTTCAGGGTCCCAGCCAGACAGTGGTGGTGCATTCCATTAGTTCCAGTACTTGGGAGGCAGAGGCAGAAGAATCTCTGTGTGTCTGAGACCAGCCTGGTCTACAAAGCAAGTTCTAGGACAGCCAGGACTGTTACACAGAAAACCTTATCTTGAAAAAAAAATTTAAAAAGCTGAAAGAGATGGCTCTGTCCTTTGGTATTCCATAGTGACTTTTTTAAAAAAAATATCATTATTATGAACAAAGAATTCACGCTTTCTATCCCTGTATATCCTTATTCAAGGTCTCTTCCCCCTCCTGCCACATCAAGTCATTCTTTCTTCTCCACACCTCCCCATCCCCTCCTTGGGCAGGCAGCAGACAGTCCCATGGTTCCACTGATCCAATATTGCTTAGTTCAGTCTCCACTCCTGGCAGATTCAGTATTACCCCCCTGCCTCAAGAGAGAGTCAGGTGTTCCTCTACAGGGAGTGGGATCCCAAAAGTCAGTCCAGGGTGTTTCTGATCCCAAGCTGTTCAGTGGTTGTGGTTTGCAGCTTGGGCATGCTTGACTTTTTTTCTTGTTTGTTTGTTTAGAGACCTCTAATGAGTGAGTACATCCCCTGCTTATCTTTCTGAGATTGTGATACCTTGCTCAGGAGGATATTCTCCAAGTCCATCCATTTGCCTGCAAATTTTAGGATATCATTTTTCATACTGCTGAGTAGTACTTCATTGTGTAGATGTACCACAGTTTGTTAATCCATTCTTCAGTTGAGGGACATCTAGGTTGCTTCCAGGTTCTTGTTATTAGAATAATGCTGCTATGAACATAGTTGAGCTAATGCCTTTGGAGTATGATTGTGCATCTTTAGGGTATACACCCAGAAGTGGTATTGCTGTGTCCTTGGGGAGATTGATTCTCAGTTTTCTGAGAAACCGCCATACTGTGTTCCAAAGTTATTTTGGTATAAATTTGTTGTGAGATATGTTTTAAATGGAGTTTATTTTTTGAAAATTATTTATAAAACAGAGAAGGTTTTAAGAGAAAATGAAGGAATAAGGTTGTAGCGTGTTGGAGTGTTTTTAAGGAAAACCTTTTTATTCTTATATTGCACGTTTGAACTCTTGTGCCGCTTGCTTGGATTTGTGTAGTTTTTGGAAGTCTCGTCATTAGTCTGAAAACTCGTGTAACTGGTTTGGAACTCTCAGAGAGAATGTCGGCTTTTTGTTTTGGTCTTTTTTTTTGGAGGTCTATTTTTGGAATCTTTTTTAGTTAATTACGCCTCGCTTGTCTCTAGTCTTTTGACGCAATCTGTTTATATGTATAATTTTTGATTTTTTGCTACATCTCTTTGTTTTGTCTAAATAGGGAGGTTTTAAACTAGGTATAAAACTATATATTATAGGGATCATCATAAGACAGTGTCTGGGAAAGAGAAAGGTATTAACATAAGAGAGGTTAAACTATTGTTAACAAACAACAACTATAAAGTGTAATTTAATATTTAAAATGTTGATATGAGAAAATGTATAGGGATTGTTTTAAGGTTGTTTATCTTAAACAATAAAGTTTTAACACTTGAGTTTTTTTGTTGAAATGTGAAGTAATAACAACTTTAACTATTTAATTTTTAACACTGTCAAGGCTTGAGAAGGAAAATATATATTTGAAGTTGGAAGTATGAAGTAACTTTTAGAATTTAGGAGAAGACAACAACAGTTAACTATTTGGACAGTTATTTATTATTTTTTTTATAACGGGAGAATTTATTTTTGTGGTTATTGGCCTATGATATTTGACAAGTTTTTATAGAAGTAGGGTATTTTTTGGTAGGATTGTCTTATTTTGGCTAGGCAGGCTTTGGCAGTTTTTATTTTTTATTTTGTTTGTCTATTTTGGACAGTGTGTATGTTGACAGCAGTCAGGGCAAGTATAGTTTTTTATCTTTTAGGTCATTATTTGTTAAACTAGATAATTTTTTGTAAGATGTTTGTGATGTTTAACACTATTTTGAGAAGGAATGGTGATGTCAGGAGTTGTTATGTCTTTTAAGGCCAAATTTGAGATAACAAAATTTTGAGTGTCATATTTTTTTGGTTTATGAAGTGGTTGAAGATGCCTGTCTATTTGGTATATTTTTACATGTTTTTGAAAAGTCTGAGTATTTTGACTGTTAGGTGATAAATTTGAGTAACTATAACCTGTAATCTCAATCAACTAAGAAAGTGAGGCTAACATTGTAAAAATAGGCATTTTAAAATGAGTGTATAGATTTTTAAAATAATTTTAAGTATAACAATTTTAGGAAAATTGACTAAAATATATATTTTGTATTAAATGACAATAATATTTTAATTATATATTATTATATATAAAAATATATTTAAACAGATTTATATACAATAACTTGTGTGTATAGTATAGTAAATGTTATGACTATTATAAATATTTAGAGGTAGAAATTGTAATATGGAAATGACAATGTATTTAATATATATCAATGTGTAAAATGTTTTAGACAGAGGTAGACACATGTAAAGTAGGATAATTATATATTTAACTTTGTATTATTATATATTATTTTTATTAGACATATAGATTAATTTTTTATTTTTGTTAATATATAAACATTTGTATTATGTTTAACTTTGTATTAATATATATATTATTTAAATTAAACATATAGATTGATTTTTTATTTGTATCAATATATAAACATTTGTATTATGTCAATTTATTTTTTATTTATTTTCTGGTAAATAGTTGTTTGTAAGTACAATGATTTTTTATTTATTTATTTATTTATTTTTCTATCTCTCTCTCATCTCTCAGGAGATCTACCATGTTCAGATTCATTCCTGGCTACGTACAGGGGACTTGTGCACAGATGGGAACTAAAGCCGGTTAGACTGGCTTTGTCTGCGGGTGAGGAACCCAGTGGGTTTGTGGAATTAGCTCCACGTTGGGCACCAATTATCTCGGTATAAACTTGTCATGAGATATGTTTTAAATGGGGTTTAGTTTTTTTTTTTTCCTTCTTTATTTTGTATTTATCAAAAAAAAAAAACACAGTAAAAAGAATTTAAAATGTGGAAGAGTTAACAATAACTATATAGAGGATAAGAATGATAAGCATGGCTTATCAAGGGAAGAAATACAAATAAGATTGCTACACCTGTATTTTCTTTGTGTTCATCTTTCCCTCTGAATTTTTTTTTCCATCCCTGTATATCCTTATTCAAGGTCTCTTCCCCCTCCCAACGGGGTTTAGTTTTTGAAAATTATTTATAAAACAGAGAAGGTTTTAAGAGAAGATGAAGGGATAAGGTTGTAGCGTGTTGGAGTGTTTTTAAGGAAAAATTTTTTATTCTTATATTGCACGTTTGAACTCTTGGGTCGCTAGCTTGGATTTGTGTATTTTTTGGAAGCCTCGTCATTAGTCTGAAAACTCGTGTAACTGGTTTGGAACTCTCGCGAGATTATGTCGGCTTTTTGTTTTGGTCTTTTTATTAGAGGTCTATTTTTGGAATCTTTTTTAGTTAATCATGCCCCACTCGTCTCTAGTCTTTTGACACGATCTGTTTATATGTATAGTTCTTGATTTCCCACTACACAAAGTGACTGAACAAGCTTACACTCCCACCAACAATGGAGGAGTGCTCCCCTTGCTCTGCATCCTCTCCAACATAGGCTGTCATCTGTGCCTTTTATCTTAGCCAGTCTAACAGGTGTCAGGTGGCATCTAAAAGTTGTTTTGATTTGCATTTCTCTGATGGCTAAAGATGAAAAGCACTTTTTCAGGTGCCTTTCAGCCATTCGTAATTCCTCTGCTGAGAATTCCCTTTTTAGATATGAATCCCAGTTTTTGATTGGGTTATTCAAGTTTTTGGGCTCTAGATTCCTGATCTCTTTATATATCTTAGAGATCAGTCCTCTATCACTTGTAGGGTTGGTGAAAATCTTTTCCCATTCTGTAGGCTGTCGTTTTGTCCAATTGACAGTGTCCTTGGCTTTACAGAAGCTTCCTAGCTTCAGGAGATCCCACTTATTGATTGTTGGTCTTAGTCTCTGTGCTACTGGTATTATAATTAGGAAGTGGTCGCCTATGCCAATTTATGGAAGTGTATTTCCCACTTTCTTTTCTATCAAGTTCAAAGTGGCTGGCTTTATGTTGAGATTTTTGATCCACTTGGATTTGAGTTTTGTGCAGGGTGACAGGCTCAGATCTATTTGCATTTTTCTACACACTTCCATCCAGCTATGCCAACACTATTTGTTAAATATACTATCTTTTTTCCATTGAATGTTTTGGGCCTCTTTGTCAAAGATCAGGTGTTCATAGGTTTTTGGGTTAATGTCTGGATCCAATTCTATTCCATTGATCCAAGAGTCTATTTTTATGCCAGTACCAGGCAGTTTTTATTAATGTAGCTCTATAGTATAACTTGAAGTCAGGGATGGTGATACCTCCTAAGGTTCTTTTGTTGAATAAAATTGTTTTGGCAATCCTGGCTTTCCTGTTATTCCAAATGAAATTGAGTATTGTTCTTTCAAGGTCCAAAAAATATTGTGTTGGGATTTTGATGGGCAGTGCATTGAATCTGTAGATTGTCTTTGGTAGAATTGCCATTTTTATTGTGTTGATCCTACCAATCCAGGAACATGGGAGAACTTTACATTTTCTGATATCCTCTTCAATTTTTTTCTTCAGTGATTTAAAATTTTTGTCAAATAGGTCTGTTTGGTTATAGATACTCCAAGGTATTTAATACTATTTGCAGCTATTATGAAGGGTAATGCTTCCCTTATTTCTTTCTCAGCTCTTCTATCTTTAGTGTATAGAAGGGCTACTGATTTCTTTGAGTTAATCTTGTATCCTGCTACATTGCTGAAGGTGTTTATCAGTCGTAGCAGTTCCTTGGAAGAATTTTGTGGGTCACTTATGTATACAATCATATCATCTGCAAATAGACATAGTTTCACTTCTTTTCCAATTTGTATGCCCTTAATCTCTTTTCGTTCCCTTATTGCTTTAGCTAAAACTTTGAACACTATATTGAATAGATAAGGGGAGAGAGGACATCCTTGTCTAGTTCCTGATTTTAGTGGGATTGCATTGAGTTTTTCTCCATCAAGTTTGATACTGGCTGTCGGCTTGTTGTAAGTCGCCTTTATTATATTTAGGTATTCTCCCTGTATTCCTGATCTCTCCAGGGCTTTAATCATAAAGAAGTGTTGGATTTTGTCAAAGGCTTTTTTAGCATCTAAGGATATGATCTTGTGGTTTTGTTCCTTTAGTTTGTTTATATGATGGATAAAATTTACAGTTTAAAAAATATAACTTATCACCACATACTGTATTGTCTTGAGAGTTTCCCGCACATGCTGCCACCTGGATCTGTCTTTATTTTTGTATCTCTAGCCTTTTCCGTCTGCATGATCAACAATCTAAGTAAAAGCTACCACTGGGAACTCTGATGTGGTTTTGACAACTAGTTTCATCTGCTTAAGCTCAGGGTCCAGTCAGAAAATGTGTAACCAGGAACTGCATTCAACTCCCCAGCTCTAGGAAATGGATGCTCTGCACTGTGCAGACATTTTTACTTGGTGTTTTGTTTTCTTTTAGAGCACTAATATGGTAGAATCTCTTAAAAGAGCCACATGTATTTTTTTCAGTTATCTTGGTCCCTATGTGGAAATATGGACCCTAATGTTGAAATACCAAATGTATCAGAATTTTTTTTGTCCCACCAACCAGCTCCCAAATCTTGACAAGGAAAATTTTTACTAGTTTTGAATGTGTGGTCTTAGCTTAGCTCTTTTCTGACTATCTCTTCTTACTCAAATTAACCTATTTATCTTTATCTACCTTTTGCTATAGAGCTTATTATCTTCCTTATCTCTTTATGTTTTACTTTCATTGCTTTTTGTTTCTGGCTGGAGGCTGCCTGGCTTCCTGCCCCATGTGTGCCCCATTCTCTCCTCATTTATTCTCAATCTTCCTCTGTGGTGATATATGGTTTAGTTAATAAACTTTGCTTGGAAAACAGAAAACATATTCAAACCACATTTAGCCAGGAAGTTCAGGGAACATTAATACCAATGCTTGGGAGATTGACATTCTCTGTATTTCTGTGAGTTGAAGGCCAAAGAGAGACAGGCAGTGATGGCATATACCTTTATACTAGCACTAGGGAAGTTGAATGAGTAAGTGAAAGATCTTGGCAGAAAGAGAGGAGGTAGAATTGCAGAGCTTTGCCTGCTCCCCCTTTCTGTTTTAGCTGAGGACTCAGAGGTTTTGAGTCTAAAGATTCATAACAAATTGGCTAGATGAGAAGTGGCTGTTCCTCTGTCTCTCAGCTAGTCCCCAATACCTGGCTCTGAGGTTTTTGATAGTACCAAGCAGAATTATTTCAATACTCCTTTTCAGCTTAAGTTATCTTCCTATGCATTCTTGATCCCTGTAATCCTTGTCCATCCTTTTCTTGATTAGCTATTTGCAGTTTAGATTTTTATTAGACAAATTAGGTACCTTAGTAGGCAGGGAGGTTAAACAAATGCAACACATCTTTAGATAATGAAAAAATGGAGCATAAATAAAAGTAACACAACTTTACACAGTTAAAGTAATGCTCTATAGCATAAACAAATGTAACACATCTTTGTCTAGTTGAAATAATATTCCACAACAATGAGGTTCCTTATGTATAGCTCTGTTTTGAAAGTTATACATGTAATTCCTTTTATTTTGGATCATATGACTATTTATGAAAAGAAATATTTTCTTCTTTAATTTGTAAAAATAGAATATTGATGTGGTGTGGTATATTTGTATACTTAATAAAAATAGTCTGGAATATCAGAGGACAGAGAATGTTGATGTGGTGTTATATTTGTATACTTAATAAAAATAGTCTGGAATATCAGAGGACAGAGCCACCCACAGAGCTAAACTATGAATGTCAGAAAGTAGTGATCCATGCCTTTCATCACAACACTCAAGAGTCATAGGTATAACTAGATCTCTCTATGTATGTTTAAGGGCTAACACAGTTAGGTGGCACATAACTTTAATTCTAGCTCTTAGAAATTTGATCGTGAAAATGAGATAGCTGGAGAAAGAGAGAGAGAAAGAGAGAGAGAGAGAGAGAGAGAGAGAGAGAGAGAGAGAGAGAGAGAGAGAGAGTGGTCTCATGTCTTTTCAAGCTTTTCATGAAAATATAATGGACACTAAAAGATTGACAGTATGCCTATTGAAGCCAGGAAAAGGTTGTTGTAACTACAGTCACCAATTCATTATATAAATTGCCAAAGAACAATTTTTTTCTAATGAGAAACACATAAACTTGTTTTATAAAAATCATATATATATATTCATCTTTTGTTTCATGAGGTTCACATGAATATAGGTGATCATATGAAATAATATATTTTTTCATAAAGTTAAAATTGTATGTTTTTGATGTGTATTTAAATTGTTATATTCACCTTTTAATTAAAAGCTTTGTAAATTGTATAGTTAAAATTGCACTGATGACAATTAGAAGGAATGAAAGAATTCATAAGAGGTTCAATGCTAGCTAGTGCTAAGCTTATATTTTCAAAAAAAAAAGGCATTGAAGCTTGACTGGCCCCATGGTAATAAACTCCTGCTGAATCTCTCAATTAAAGAAATACTATGCACATAATTCCAGGGATAATTTTAGAAATTCAAAGAAGAGACAAAAAACTAAATATTAACCTCTGGATAGTGAAGAATTCTCACCTAGTAACCAAACATTCAGAAAGTACTTTTTGACAATACAGTCTTATTAATTCCTCTTATAAATTCCTCTGGGTATTTTCTCTACTTTTCCCTAAATTGTGTTCTTTCTAATTTATGTTCTGAATTCACAGTCGATATTCATTAAAACATTTATTGAACAGATTATTATGGCAAACTCTTCATTTTTTGATGCCTTAGTAATAATCAAAGTCAGTATACAAGATATATAGTATTTGATCCCAAAAATTCCAGAACGTCAACCTATATGGACAAATAATATTAACATAAAAATTCCCGTGGTGTTCTACAGCTGCATCCTAACACATTATTACTTCAGATATTCTGTGGAAGAATAAAATTGCTTGATCTGTAAATCAGTAGACATAATTTCAAGCTCTGGAACAATATTTCTCAAAAATAAAAGGCTTTGACAATGAAAAAAAAATATTCCACAACAATGAGGTTCCTTATGTATAGTTCTGTTTTGAAAGTTATACATGTAATTCCTTTTATTTTGGATCATATGACTATTTATGAAAAGAAATATTTTCTTCTTTAATTTGTAAAAATAGAATATTGATGTGGTGTGATATATTTGTATACTTAATAAAAATAGTCAGGAATACCAGAGGACAGACAATGTTGATGTGGTGTTATATTTGTATACTTAATAAAAATAGTCTGGAATATCAGAGGACAGAGCCACCCACAGAGCTAAGCTATGAATGTCAGAAAGTAGTGATCCATGCCTTTCATCACAACACTTCAAGAGTCATAGGTATAACTAGATCTCTCTATGTTTAAGGGCTAACAGAGTTAGGTGGTGGTGGCACATAACTTTAATTCTAGCTCTTAGAAATTTGATCGTGAAAATGAGATAGCTGGAGAATGAGAGAGAGAGAGAGAGAGAGAGAGAGAGAGAGAGAGAGAGAGAGAGAGAGAGGATAAGCTTTCCCTGACATTTCCCTTTTTGGTTAAATACTAAGAGGTTTGGAGTCAGAGTACTTGTGGAAACAGGCCTGAGGAGTTGTCTGAGTGTGAAATGGCTGTGGTTTATTTCTCTCTCTGATATTTCTGCTTTTCCCCCAGTACCTGTCTTTAGGTTTTTTTTATCATAACACCAAATAGAATTTGTGCAATATATGCTGTTCAACTGTTGGACAAATATGCAAAAAAGCTACTTGCCTATTGCTTTGCAACCACAGGTACAGGCCAGAGCCTCACGTGGCTGAAGTCACTGCCTAGCTCGATAGATTTTTCATTTAGAGTTAGCTTCCAGCAAGTTCTGCCAATTAGGCAGTTCCCACCACACTTGTTTCTTTCCAATGGTCTCCTGGTTACATTTCATGGACAGCTCCCCTCTCCTGGTAGGCTGTGTCTTTGTCTGGACCCCTTTTCAAGCTTCTACTACACTAGGTAGCTGTCTCACCTCACAGTCATCTGAATCATCATTGACAGCAAATCTGGCAAGTCAATTGGGATTTCTTCAAAAGGGAATTATGTTAAGACATGGATAAAGAATTTTCCCACATTAAAAAAATGGGAAACATTAAGATGGAAGGTCATTGTTTAATAATACTTTAGACATTTTGAAAATAAAACCTTAAAAGGAGAGAACATTTAATGTATATAGGATTTTTGTAATGTCTCTTATAAATATTATTTCTTTGATCAGTCTTGTTTCAACCCTGAGAAACTTGGTTGACATGAGTGTCAAGTTTGTTGATATGCCAATATACAAATATTAGAAGATCTTGTATAAACAGTATATATATTCAGATTCAGACAGAGGAATTTAATGATATCCAATCTCAACATTGTCTTCATGAGCTCAACTACGTTCATAGCAGCATTATTTGTAATAGCAAGAACCTGGAAACAACCTAAATGTCACTTAACTGAAGAATGGATTATCAAACTGTGGTACATCTACACAATGGAATACTATTCAGCATTAAGAAAAAATGATATCCTAAAATTCGGAGGCAAATGGATGGATTTGGAGAATATCCTCCTGAGCAAGGTATCACAAACTCAGAAAGATAAGCAGGGGATGTACTCACTCGTTAGTAGTCTCTAAACAAACAAACAAGAAAAAAAGCCAAGCATGCCCAAGCGGCAAACCACAACCACTGAACAGCTTGGGATCAGAAACACCCTGGACTGACCCTTCGGACTCCAATCTAAATATAGGAACACCTGACTCACTCTTGAGGGAGGGTGGAAAGAACTGGATTTGGCCAGAAGTGGAGACTGATCCAAGCATTATTGGATCAGTGGGACCATAGGACTGTCTGCTCCCTGCCCAGGGAGGGGATGGGGAGTTGTGGAGAAGAAAAAATGAACTGATGTGCCAGGAGGGGGAAGGGACCTTGAATAAGGATATACAGGGATGGAAAAAAAAATTCAGAGGGAAAGCTGAACACAAAGTAAATATATGTGTAGCAATCTTATTTACATTATCAAAAAAAGGAAAAAAAGCAGCTAAAAATTAGTATGAAAATATTTAGTTGTGGGTTTCTTATGTCATTTCCCTTCAATTGTCATTGAATATGTTTTTCAATAAAGTTACCTGAAGAGAGTTAAAAAAAAAAAGAATTGCCATTTTTACTATGTTGATCCTACCTATTCAGGACATGGGAAATCTTTCCATTTTCTGATATCCTCTTCAATTTTTTTCTTCAGTGATTTAAAATTTTTGTCAAATAGATCTGTTACTTATTTGGTTATAGTTACTCCAAGGTATTTAATGCTATTTACAGCTATTATAAAGGGTCATGGTTCCCTGATTTCTTTTCTAGCCCTTTTATCTTTAATGTATAAGAGGGCTACTTATTTACTGGAGTTAATCTTTTATCTTGCTACATTGCTGAAGGTGTTTATAAGCTGTAGGAGTTCCCTGTAGAATTCTGTGGGTCACTTATGTATACAGTCATATCATCTGCTAAAAGAGATAGTTTCACATCTTCGTTTCCAATTTGCATCACCTTAATCTCCTTTCATTCTCTTATTGCTTTAGTTAAAATTTTGAGAACTAACTATATTGAATAGATAAGGGGAGAGAGGATATCCTTGTCTAGTTCCTGATTTTAGTGGGATTGCTCTGAGTTTTTCTCCATTAATTTTGATGTTGGTTGTTGGCTTCTTGTAAATCACCTTTATTGTATTCAGGTATTTTCCCTGTATTCCTGATTTCTCCAGGGCTTTTTTCATAAAGGAGTGTTGGATTTTGTCAAAGGCTTTTTCAGCATCTAAGGGTATGATCATGTGGTTTTTTTCCTTCAGTTTGTTTATATGATGGATGCCATTCACAGTTTTTTGTATGTTAAACCTGCCCTGCATTTCTGGGATGAAGCCTACTTGGTCATGGTGGATGATTTTTTTTTCAAACTTTTTTGCAACTGAGATTTTATTGGTTGAGGAGCAGAGTACACAGACATTTCAATTCTTAACACACATACCCAAACTTTGATGAGTCATATATTGTGTTCATGTACCCGAGACACATGTTGTTTCTCCTTAAACTTATTCCAGTGATATTCCACCCTTAAAGTTGGCCAAGTTTTCCCTAAGACTTCACATAATAATGAAATGCTCACAATTCTCAATTTCACTGACTCACAGTTTTATGCCACATACAGTACATACTCAAAATTTCAATCTTTCACAGCACATTATCACAATTATTAGGAAAATGGACCGCCATGACCAGAGACATCTGACAGGGCAAAGGCCAAGGAGTGGTTCTTTTGGAAACAGTTCTACTAGAAACAGGAGACTAGATATTAATGGAAAATATGCCGTTTTTTTTAGATATTCTTGTATACAGTTGGCTAAAATTTTCTTGAGAATTTTAGCATCAATATTCATGAGGAAAATTTGTCTGTAATTCTTCTTCTTTGATGCACCTTTGAGTGGCTTGGGTAGTAGGGTAATTGTGGTCTCATAAAAGGAATTTGGCAGTATTCCTTCAGTTTCTGCTGTGTGAAATAGTTTGAGAAGTAATGGTAGTAATTCTTCTTTGAATGTCTGGTAGAATTCTGCACTGAAACCATCTGGACCTGGGCTTTTTTTTACTTGGGAGGCTTTTAATAACAGGTTCAATTTAATTTAGGGTTATTGGTCTGTTTAGGTAATTAATCTGTCTTCATTTAATTTTGGTAAATGGTACCTGTCCAAAAAACTGTCCATTTCTTCTAGGCTTTCCATTTTTGTGAAATATAGATTATCAAAGTATGAGCTGATAATTCTCTGAATTTCCTGGGGTCTGTTTTTATGTCTCCCTTTTCATTTCTGATTTTGTTAATTTGGATACTCTCTCTATGCTTTTTGATTAGTTTGGATAAGGGCTTATCTATCTTGTCGACTTTTTCAAAAAACCAACTCTTTGATTAATTGATTCTTTGTATTGTTCTTTTTGTTTCAATTGTATTGATTTCAGCTCTAAATTTTATTATTTCCTACCATCTACTCCTTCTAGGTGAGTTTGCTTCTAATTGTTCTGAGGCTTTCAGCTGTGCTGTTAGTTCTCTAGTATGGGATTTCTTTAGGTTTTCCATATAGGCATCTAGTGCTATGGATTATCCTCTTAAGACTGATTTTATTGTGTCCTAGAAGTTTGAGTACATTGTAAATTCATTTTTGTTAAATTCTAGGAAGACTTTGATTGCTTTCTGAATTTTTTACTTGACACAGAGGTGCTTCAGTTGAGTGATATTTATTTTCTATGAGTTGGTGAATTTTGATGTTGTTGAACTCTAACTTTAGGCCCAGGTGGTCAGATATTATACTAGGGATTCTTTCCATTTTTTTGTATCTATTAATATTTTCTTTATGTCCAATTATGTGGTAAATTTTGGAGAAAGTTCCATGTGGTGCTGAGAAATATGTATATTCCTTTGCATTTGCATGGAAGCTCTTGTAAATATCTATTAAAGCTATTTGCATCATAACCTCTGTTAGACTGCTTATTTCTCTGTTGAGTCTCTGTCTGAAAGACCTATCCAAGGGTGAAAGTGGAGTATTGAAGTCTCCACTATTAGGGTGTGGTATTTAAGCTTTAGTGGTGCTTCTTTTACATAGATAGGTGCCCTTATATTAGGCACATGAATATTCAGCACTGAAATCTCCTCTTGTCCAATTATTCCTGCATTGAATAAGTAATGTCCATCTTGGTCCCTTTTAGATGATTTTAGTTTAATGTCTACTTTGTTAGATATTAGGATGGCAAACCCAGCTTGTTTCTTAATGCCATTTGATTGGAAAGTCTTTTCCCAACACTTTACACTGAGCCTGTGTTTGTCTTTGTGGTTGAGGTGTGTTTCTTGTATGCAGCAGAAGGATGATTTCTGTTTTTTGTGTCCATCTTGTTAGTGTGTGTCTTTTTATAGGTGAATTGAATCTATCGATGTTATAGGATATTAGTGACTACTGATTGATAGGTCCTCCTTTTGTTAGTGGTAGCTTGTATGTGTTTCCTTTCTCTGGGCTTTTCTTCTCTGGGATTATTGATTGTGGTTTCATGGGTGTATTGGGGATCCTTAGGTTGGTGTTTTCCATCAAATGCTTTCTGGAGGGCTGGATTGGTAAATAGGTATTGTTTCAGTCTGATTTTGTCATGAAATATTGTGTTTACTCCATCTATGGTGATTGATAATTTTTCTGAGTATGTAGTCTAGGTTGGCAGCCATGTTCTTTTACTGACTGTATAACTTCTGACCAAGATCTTCTTGCTTTCATTGTTTCCATTGAATAGTCAGGTATTATTCTGATGGGTCTGCCTTTATAGGTAAGTTGGCTTTTTTCTTTACAGTTCTTAAAATTTTGTCTTTGTTCTGTATGTTGTGACTTGGTTATTATGTGCCAAACAGACTTTTTTTTGGGAGGGGTCATATCTATTTGGTGTTCTGTAAGCTTCTTGTGTCTTTATAGGCTTTTTTTTCTTTAAGTTAGGAAAGTTTTCTTCTATGATTTTATTGAATATATTATCTGTGCCTTTGAGCTGGTATTCTTCTCCTTCTTCTATTCCTATTATTCTCAAGTTAGGTCTTTTCATGGTGTCCCAGATTTCCTGAACATTTTGTTTCATGGCTTTTTTGGTTTTAGTATTTTCTTTGACTGATGTATCTATTTCTGCTACTGAGTCTTCCACTCCAGAGATTCTTTCTTCCATCTCTTGGATTCTGTTAGTTATGCTTCTATCTGTAGTTCCAGCTCTTTTCTTCTGATTTTTTATTTCAATCTTTGCCTCTTTTTGTGCCTTTTTATTGCTTCTATTTTTAGTTTTTAGTTCCTTGAATGTTTCTTTCATTTTTTTGGTCTATCTTTTCTTAGTTTTCTTTCAAGGATTATTCATCTATTCCATTTTTTTGTTTGTATTTTCTTGTATTTCTTTAAGGCAATTTTTTATATCTTCTTTGAAGGCTTCAATAATCTTCATAAGTGTGTTTTTGCAGTTATTTCTTTCTATTTCGTCTCCATTGCTCTGTTCAGGTCTTGTAGTTGTAGAACCACCAGTTTCCACTGATGTTGCCTTGTTGTACTTTATATTGTTATATGTATTTTGAACTGGCATAGCCCATGGATTCAGTGGTTCCTGATTAGTCATCTGCAAGTCAGTTGTGGCAAGAGTGCTTGTGTGTCTCTTCTTTCCTCTGAACAAGAGGTCTGCTTGATCTCTGACTCTGCTCTGGACAGGGGTCTGAATTTCAAAGCCTCAGTCCTTCTCTGATGATGTACTTCACCCTGGAGGTGAGGACTGGCTTTGCAAGGTCCCCTCTTTTAGATGTTGCTGGAGGAGCCCCTCACAGCCAAACCCTAGCTCTTGTGTGCTAGGGAGAGTCTATGATCAGACCCTAGAGATCGACCCTGGTCCCAGAGAGGGACTCTCCACACGGGTGGTCCTGGTGTCAGAATCTGCTCACCTCTGGATGGTAGTCTCACAAAGTATATGTTATGTTGTGGATTATTACTTTAATTATATATAGATGTATTGCATTTGTTTATGTTGTGAAATATTACTTTAACTTTGTGAAAATGTGTTACATTTGTTTTTGCTTCTCTTGTTTAATTCTGAAAAGATGTGCTGCTGTTTCACTTTGCCTGCCTAGGGCACCTGATTGGTCTAATAAAGAGCTGAACAGCCAGTGGTTGGGCCAAAGAGTAGGCAAGGGTATTGGGCAGAGAGAATAAATAGGAAGAGATCTAGAATGAGAGAGAAGAGAGAAGAGAATGAGAGGAACACATTTGGGACCAAAAACCAGCCAGTGGCCAGACAGACATACAGACAGTAGGAAAATAAGACATACAGAAAAGATTAAGAATAGTAAAAAGCTCCAAAGCAAAATGTAGATGGAGAGAAATAGGTTAATTTAAGTTAAAGAAAAATAAGCTATTGAGAAACAAACATAAACTAAGGTCAAGCAGTCATAACTATTATATCTCCATGTCATGATCTGGGAGCTGGTTGGTGCACCACCCCAATACCCTATTCCACCCTTTCATCCCACATCTGCTCTGTGAAACCATGACAGTGCTGTCAAGGAGAGCAGCCTGCTGCTGGCCATGGTGAGGGACAGAAATGGATTGGTAACAGTTTATCCTCATAGAGGGGACATCAGAGGATGAGATAAAGAGGCACTCAGTGCCTTCTTGGTCCTTATCTCTTCAATTCAGAAATGTACCTGGCACAATAGGGGAGAGTTAGCTTCTCCAAAAAGTCCCAAAGTGTTGTGTATATGGCCATTATCCTATGGGACCAAGGTGGGAAGCTAGTGGTTACAATGAGAATGTTTCCCACAGGCTCATATATTTGAATACTTGGTCCCCATTGGTGAAACTGTTTGGAAAGGATTAAGGGTTGTGGCCATGTTGGATGATGTATGTTACTGGTGGTGGGTTTTGAAGTTTCAAAAGACTCATTTGACTTTCATGGTTCTTCCTTTGCATCCCACTTTTGGATCAAGATGGAATTAATCAGCTGTTTCTTTGCTCTGTCATCAAAGACTCTCACTCTCTGAAACCATAAGCCAAATAAATGTCTTCATTTATATATATATAAAAAGAAAGAAATGCTCAAATTACCAACAGTGAGACTTTTGAGCATTCTTGTTTTCAGCCTGACACAAACTCAGTACACCCTCCCAGCCAGTGCTTCCCTGTGTGGGTCTGTGTCTGTGAAGTGGTTGTGAGCTACACCCTCTCCAGAGTCAGCTGCTTATGGGAAGAAAGCAGAGAGGCAGCCTATAAGATACACTTTGTCTCTCATGCTGTGGAAGAGTCAGGAAGTGGAGAGGGTAGGAGAGTTGATTCCAATCAGCACACTGGGCTGCATAGGCCCAGGAATGAACTGCCATCTGTCCTGAGTAGATTAGTGCTGCTATTGACCACTTCAAAGCTGAGATTTGTAGCATCGCTCACACTTCCTTCTGCTAATCTGAGAGTCGCACAAAATACCATAATGGCTCACTTTCATTGTCCACTTAACTGCACAGGAAATGAACAATACTGTAAGGCACTGGGCACTCCTGTGAGGGATTTTTCTTGATCATATTATTTAAACCAAGTGCAAACAGCACCTTCAGGAGGCATATCAGATAAAAGACATGGAAGAAGGAAACAATATTTTTGCCTGCTTGCCCACACTCTCACTGGCAAACCCCTCCATTCTGTGCTCAGTATTCCTTCACTGGTACTAAAGCCACGTTCTTTGAGATTATGACAGACTAAAGATCAGCAGCTCTTCGGGAATCCTCAGAACTTCAGCATCAGATAGGGACTCCAGGCACATCCAGCCTTGTGGACTGGACATCTCCCAGATTTTTTGCCTTTCCATCTTGAGACAGCCATTGTTCACCTACTAGACCATAGCCTATATCTAGTCTAACAAATCTCTTTTTAATATACATATATATATGTGTGTGTGTGTGTGTGTGTGTGTGTGTGTGTGTGTGTGTGTGTTCTGTCAGTTCTTTTCCCTTAGAGAACCCTAACTAAAACAGGACAAATATACTTAAACAATGACCTTCTGAATTAAAGTATCATGGTGTATGACAGGAGCTTCTGAAAGTCACCTTTACATGTCACAGAAGATGTTTGGTTCTCTGGTCTGAGAAACAAGTCCCTGTTGATTTCTAAACACCAAAAGCACCCATGCAACTTGTAAGCCCATTGGTGGGTCACTCACTGAATAGGATTTTCTATTGAATTTAAGATTGGGACCTTTCTATGGTCATTTTACACTAACTATAGTGTGGGACTGGGAATATAGCTTAGTTTGTAAAATGCTCAATAGCACGAATGAGGCCATGGATTCAGTCTCCAGTACTCCATAAAACAGGTGTGGTGGCATAGACCTATAATGGGGGCAGGAGGATGGAGAGGTCAGAGTGAGCTATGGCTATAAGCCTGCTGTGGATTTGCAATGTGACTTTGGGCAGGTGATCCCACCTCTCTGATTTACATACATAAAGGACAGCTCCATATCTACCACATGATGATGAAACCATTATGCAGACACAATAAGAGCTGAAAGACCCTGGACCAGAGCTCAGACAATGGATTTTATAAATCTTTCTGCAGTGTCACAGGATGTAACCACTAGTGTGGAGTACTTGTTAATGTCCAGGGCCCTGGAGTCCATCAGCATGGATATGAAGTCTCCTCTGCCCCATAATGATGGACCCATAAACAGAAATTCAGTCCACATTACACATCTGACTGATGGGGAGACAGGGCTCACTCCCAGGGATTGTGGGGTTCAGGAAGTATTTCATAAATAAGAACTATGTGCCCAGTGAGCTTCATTTTGTGTATTCTACCAGAGGATACCCTGCAGGAATCTATGTTTCTGATTTATTATGGAATTCAAGCTGAGATCTCTAAGTAAATGAGTGTGACTTTTGTCATTTAAGACAAGCTGTAGTGAGCAAATATCAGTTATTGTGATGATAGAGCTGCTCTCTGGCTTTTGACTGAATGTAAAAACTATATTACCCATCATTCACTAGATGATAAATGGCTCTTCTCATTGAGAAGTTTTGGAAGGTACAGCTCTTGGGTTTTCCTTCTCCCCTGGCTCTTGTGAGCTTTATGAGTAGAATTATGACATGGAAATAAGGAGATTCAAGCCCATGATAGCCTGGTGAGCACCATAGCTGCCCACACTGCTCACATTGGGGTTAGTTTTCCAGAGTAAAGCTCAGAGGAACAGTAACCCCTCTCACTACCTTCCTCCTCAGGTACTTGAAGCTGGGATAGAGGCACTACACCTGCCCAGCTGTCTCCTTAATCCTGTCCAGGCTGCTCTAAGTCTTCAGAAGGCTCACCTGCATATTCTGTTCTCCAGATGCCAGTGCTAAGCCCATGATCCCCAGGCTTCTGTGTCTTTCCTTAGCACTGTCTCTAGATTCAGCAAATGCTGCTCAGAATCTCCAAGCTGCTCTGATTCTCCAGGGGCAACAAGACACAAGAGGGATTGCACTTCCCATCTATGAGGCAGAGCTGTACAGCTAAGAGAGAACCAGTGAACTCAGATAGGGAAAGTCAAGGTCAGAATGGTGACAGTGCCTTGAAATAAACCAGAACCAGGATAAAATGTTCAAAGGAAGGAGCAAGACAGAGCTGGGCACTGAAGCAGTGTGTTGGGGGTGGGCATGGAAGAGGCATGAGGGACTAAAGGTCCAAACGTCTGAATAGGAAGTAAGTGCTAAGATCTATTAGAACATGCAACTCAAGAAGAAAAAAAATGATGTCTCTTAGTGTCCGTCATCTTGGAGACATTTTGTGATAGGTGTGAAATTGGGTATCAAACCCTGTGTAAATTTAGTAACTGTTTTAACTCACTCAAAGCTGTTTATCTTGTATTAGGTTTGAGTGAGAATGTTTCACACATTTAATTTTAAAATTAGCACAGTCAGTATGATCTTTGAGTACTGTTTTTCTTTTCCTTCTTTCTTTCCATCTGCCCTTCCTGTTTACCTCCTTATCTTTTCATTCTCATTTTCTCTTTTTTCATATTTATGTCTATATACATGTCCACAGCTGGGGGTGAAGACGCATGTCTTTAATCTTATGTCTAGGGAGGCAGAGGAAGGAGATCTCTGTGAATTTGAGGCCATTTCGGTTTACAGAGTGAGTTTGAGGACAGCCAGGACTGTTTCACTGAGGAACCCTGTGTGGAACCTTCCACCCAGAAAGGCCAAACCATATCTAAAATGTGGGGCTTAGATAACACAGTTTGCTTCTCTAATACCTGAAAAATATGCTTCAAGCCAACACTTGATGTAGAATATTAATGTAAGGTGTATTACTTTTGTTTATGCTGTGGAACATAGGGTTAATGGTATAAAAGTGTGTTGTTTTTGTTTATGCTGCATTTGTTTAACTCTGTGAAGCTGTGTTACTTGCCTCTCTAAAACACCTGATGATCTAATAAGGAGATGAAAAGCCAATAGCAGGCAGGAGAGAGAAATAGGCAGTGCTGGCAGGCAGGCAGGCAGGCAGAGAGTATAACTAGATAGAGAAACCTTAGAAGACAGAAGAAGTGGCCAAAGAAAAAGGAGGAATCTAGGGCTCACTTTTTTCAGCTACATAGCATGCCACAGAGTAAGAACCAAAGAATAGAATAGCAAAAGCCCAGAGGTAAAAGATAGACAGGATAATTTAAAGTTAAAAAAGCTGGCTAGAAACAAGCCAAGCTAAGGCCAGGCAGGCATTTATAATTAAAACTAAGCTTTCATTGTGATTTATTTGGGAGCTTGGTTGATGGTTCCCTAAACAGAAAGAGTACAAAACAACAACAAACACTAGAAAAGGACTACTCCTTACTCTAGAACAGCCTGGAAGTCCCGAAGACGATGGTGAATTACCACAGCAGTGCAAGCAAATGATTTCCACGTTGAAGTTTTTCTCTTTTGTACTTGTAGATGTCAGTGGTACTGCCAACAACACAGTCACACGTTAGGGCTGCTAACATGATGTGTTTGGTATTCATATGGATGTGTCTTCCCTGAACTGTGTGTGGAGATGAGCATCATCCAGAATAAATAGGAACGTGTCCAAACTGTGACTTGAACCCTGAGCTGCTCTAGTTGGCTGCTTTGTTTGGATATGTGACTCCAGAAACAGTGTGCCAGAGAAAAAAACAAGCATACAAAGTTGTTATTTAAATCAGGAAACTAATTTACTAACATCCACCAAAAAAAACTTTTAGCATTTTTATGTATACACATCTTTTTAACATAAACAAAAAATAAGGGCAAGGGTGGGACATGAGAGAAATTTTCAGTCATTTTTTAGAACTATTTGAGAATTTACTGTGGAAATCCTTCAGTTGGCCTAAAAAGAGAATTCTTGGCAAAAAGCAGATGATCCCTTGAGTGAATGTTGTTAACAGTCTGTTTAAGAATTATGCTTATTATTTCCAAATCTCAACTAGGAAAACGTGGTGTATGTCTTAAAATTGTTTATGTCAACAAAGTGTAGGTTCTAATTTAGCATTTTATACCACAGCAGTATTCTATTTGGAAATCTAGCTTTTATTCTTTGGCAGTCTTGGTTTTAAATCTGAATGAGCTTGCCTTCTGTAATACCAAATGTCATTACTAACATAGATTTTAATACACTTACTACATGAGACTTTAAACATGAAGTTGTTCCAGTTAGAATCCTATCATGATCAATCTAAGTAGAAAAGCAAGATTTTCTTTGAAAACTTAAAGTTTACTATACTGGTCACTGTCCAGCATTACATCCTAACAGTTCTGTGAGGCTGTGAAAAGCAGCCAGGTGACCTTGTGCAGCTGCACAGGGCAGTGTAGTAAGCACTAGGAGTCAGAGCATCCAGTGCTTGGGCACCAAGACCATGACAACCACATGTGTTGTCGTTTTGGAAGACTACACTGCTTAACAATGAGCCTTATTCTGACAGCATGCTTCTCCCAGATATTTTTGTCTCTTTGGACATGCAGAATATGATAGTATAGAGACATATGTAAATGGACAGCCTTGGGTGTATGTTTCTTCCACTCAGTGGTGATTGCTTTGGTGCCACACCTGACAGACTGTCATTAGCAGCACCATTCCTCACTGGGCAGATCACTGTCACTCACCACAGGTGCCACCCATGATGACTTGACTGTACTCACTCAAGTCTCCCTAAATTAAGACACTTGACCTCTGAGGTCTCAGAGTTCGCAGAACTGCTTCAGAGGAATTCTTACCACTTTCCCCAAGGCCGGTCTTTTTAGCTATCTTTAGATATCAAATACTTCTTGAACTTATTAGTTGTATGTATCTATGATGCAAGAAACTCCTTCCACTTAGGAGCTCATTCAGGGAAGTGAGAACTCGGCTTCCATT
>PVIH01024665.1:0-22289 GCA_004025045.1 Sigmodon hispidus | reverse complement strand
TTCTGGGTGTATACCCTAAAGAGGCACATTCACACTCCAAAGGTATTAGCTCAACTATGTTCATAGCAGCATTATTTGTAATAGCAAGAACCTGGAAACAACCTAGATGTCCCTCAACTGAAGAATGGATTAACAAACTGTGGTACATCTACACAATGGAATACTACTCAGCTGTAAGAAAAAATGATATCCTAAAATTTGCAGGCAAATGGATGGATTTGGAGAATATCCTCCTGAGCGAGGTATCACAAACTCAGAGAGATAAGCAGGGGATGTACTCACTCACTAGTGGTCTCTAAACAAACAAACAAGAAAAAAAGCCAAGCATGCCCAAGCAGCAAAGCACAACCACTGAACAGCTTGGGATCAGAAACACCCTGGACTGAGCCTTCGAACCCCATTCCAACTATAGGAACACCAGACTCACTCTTGAGGGAGGGGGGACAAAACTGGATTTGGCCAGGAGTGGAGACTGATCCAAACATTATTGGTTCAGTGGGACCATAGGACTGTCTGCTCCCTGCCCAGGGAGGGGATGGGGAGTTGCGGAGAAGAAAAATGACCAGATGTGGTGGAAGGGGGAAGGGACCTTGAATAAGGATATACAGGGATGGAAAAAAAAAATTCAGAGGGAAAGCTGAACACAAAGTAAATATATGTGTAGCAATCTTATTTGCATTATCACCCTTGATAAGTCATGCTTATGATTCTTATCCTCTTTATAGTTATTGTTAACTTTTCCTCATTTTAAATTCATTTTACTATTTTTTTTGATAAATACAAAATAAAGAAGGAAAAAGAAAAAAGCTTGTAGAATTTAGTTTTTAGCTTGTGGGGAGACTATTACTGCTTTAATCTCCTTGCTTGTTATGGGTCTATTTGAATTATTTAGATATTTTGGGTTGAATTTTAGTAGACTCAGTTTCGGATAGCTGCCTATCCTTGTTTGTCAATTTAACCACATCTAAAATTAATATTAAAAAAATGGATCACACACCAGGGAGAGATTTTAGTTTTGTTTTGGTTTTGCTTAATTTGAAGTAGAAAGATTCACTTCTAATCTTGATCTTGAGGTGGCAAAGCGCACTTTTAATCTGGGCTGCTCTTACTGCTAGAATCCTATATAAGGACATGGAAGAAAAGCACTTTTGCTCTTTGCATGCTTGCTCTTGCCTTGCCAAGAAGCCCCTTCCTTCGCTGGTGTTAGAACATATGTATGTCTTTGGATTCCAGCAGACACTGAAGACTAGCTGAGACATCCAGGCTTGTGGCCTGAGCAACTTCTGGATGCTTGGACTTTCTATTCATAGCCTGCCGTTGTTGGATTAGTTAGACCTGTAAGTCATTCTAATAAATCCCTTTCACACACACACACACACACACACACACACACACACACACACACACACACCCCACAACACATCACACAAGAGAGAGAGAGAAGAGAGAGGAAGGGGAGAGAAGGAGAGGAGCGTGCTTTAAAGGTTTCGGCCTTTTCAGGCCTGGACCAAAGTCTTAGTCTCACTCTTGGCCCTGCTTTGCCTCAAATAATCACACCCAGGCTTATATTATTTTTATGCTGATTGACCTAGGGCTCAGGCATATAACTTGCTAGCTCCTTCATCTGAACTCAACCCATCTTGTTCAGCCGAGTGGCTCCTTACCTTTTCTCAGAGCAGCATTTCAGCTTCTTTCCTCTGTGTCTGCTGCCATCTCTTTGTGGTGTATGTGGTAGCTCACTCTGGCATCTGTCTCTGTTCTTCCTGTACTCAGAGTTTTCTTAGCCTGGTAACGACATCCACACTTCCTGTCTGCCTTTTGACCAATTAGCTTTTATTAAACCCATAGGTGGGATAATTATTTACAATGACAGGAAACATAACATAATCCCACTACAGGAGAGAGGAGGGGGAAAGGGAGGGAGAGGGAGGGAGGGAGAGAGAGAGAGAGAGAGAGAGAGAGAGAGAGAGAGAGAGAGAGAGAGAGAAACTATATTTACCAGGTTTGAAATACAAAATTTAAAATTTCATGGTATTCTCTAGTGATCTCCTGAATTCCTGAATTTTACTGGCTTCTGTAGTAATAATTCCCTTTTAATCCTTAATTTTACTTGTTAGAATCTTCTCCCTCCTGCCACTAGGTTGGCTAGGGTTTGCCAATTATACTAATCTTTTCAAAGAACTAACTTTCCCACAGATTCTGTGCATTGTGCTTTTAGTCTCAATTTCATTAATTTCAACACCGATCTTTATTATTTCTTGACCTCTATTGGCTTTGGGTTTGGCTTCTTCTTGGTTTTTCTTTTAGAAGCTTTATTATTTATTATCAAGTTATTTGTTTAGACTCTGATTCTCCCAGGCCAGCACCTATAGCTGCCAATCTTCCTCCTAGAGCGGCTTTGGCTTCCACTCAGAGGATCTGGTGAACCCTGCTCACATTCTCCTTTGGTTCTAGGAAGTTTTAATTTCTTCTCTGATTTCTTCAATGACCTACTACTAATTCAAAAGGATATTGCATAGGCTCCACTAATTTGTCTACATTTTCAGTATTATTTTGTTGAGTCCTAGTTTTAGTACATTGTCATCTGATAAGGTACAGAGAATTATTTAAATATCTTTTTGTAATTATTTATTTTCAAGACAAGATTCCTCTGTATAGCCCTGGCTATCCTACAACTTGCTCTGTAGACCAGGCTGGCCTCAAATGCAAAGAAATCCACCTGCATCTGCCTTCTAAGTGCTGGGATTAAAGGCAAACATCACCACTTAGTGTCTTTTTGTATTTTAAGGCTTTCTTTGTGGTCTATAATGTGATCAGTTTTAGAAAAGGCTTCTTGTATATTGCTGAGAGGAATCCCTGTGTGTTAGTTGAAATAGTCTGTAGGTGTCTGTTGAATCTAGTTCATCTATAGCAAGCTTTCAGCTTTGAAGTTTGCTTCCTGATATTTTGTTTTGAATGACACTCCCCCCACACCCCCTGCCATGTTTTAGAACTTGTTCTGTAGACCAGGTTGGTCTTGAATTTACAGAGATCTGCCTGCTTCTGTGTTCTAAGTGCTAGGATTAAAGGTGTGGGCCACCATGCCTGTTTTCAATATTCTTATGGATGAGTCTTTTTTCTTTTGTGTATAGTATTTGATAATGGGATTGTGTTATATTCCATTGTAAATAATTGTCTTGCTTATTGGTTTAATAAAATTGCTGATTGGCCAAAGGCAGACAGGAAGTGTGGGTGGGGCTACCAAACTAAGAATACTCTGGGAACATCTCAGAGCAGAACAGAGATGCCAGAGAATCACCATTGAGAAAAGACACCGCGGAGATGCCAGGAGACACAGAGGAAAGAAGTTGAAATGCTGCTGAGAAAAGGTACTGAGCTGCATGGCTGAATAAGATGGGTTTGTTTAAGAGTAAAGAATTAGCTAGCAATATGTCTGGGCCCTAGGTCAATCAGCTTAAAAACTGATGTAAGTGTCTGTGTGACTCTGCTGGACTGCCGGTCAAACCTCTGGGGTAGGTCTGAAAGTCTGGGCCAGAAATAAATTATAACAGTATACTTTCAAGAATTTTTTTTATGCAGTGATAGCTTGTTTGTTATGAATTGCTTTAATATGTTTGTTTTGTCTCTACCAGCATTGAGAGAGAGCATTTCTGGATATAGCAGTTTTTGTTGCTAGTTGTTTATTTACTTTATGGGCTTGAAATATATCATTACTTATTTTAATGAAAAAAATAAGTTTTAAGGTGGCCAATGGAAGATGTGATGGTATTTTGATATTTCTGCCTTTGCATTTAAGTTCATATTTTTTAAAATCTTGAGTATTGTTTATGTTTTTTATATATATTCTATGCTGTCATGTTCTTCTCTGGGTTTATTTGTTTGGGGTTCTAAATACTTCATGCATTTGGATGTTAGTTACTTTCCCTGACTTGGGAAATTCTTGGCTATAATCTCATAGCATAACTTGTCTAAATCTCTTCAGTTTGTCTGAGCTCCATCTTTTACCCTGTGAATTTTCATTTATCCTCTTGGACATGTCCTAGAATTCTTGAAAGTTTTCAAAGTGTTCATTAATTTTAAAAAATATATAGATGTCTGATGCATAATAATCTCAACCTTGTCCTCTGCTCCTGGAATTAATTCTTTGTCTTGATCTTATGCATTCATGGTGTTCTCCACTGTGCTTTTTAACTGGTAGTTATTTTCTTTCCAGAACTTCTATTTAATTCTTTTTGGAATCTCAATTTTCTTGACATTTTCTCCCTTATACTTTAAAGTTTTCCTTCATGTTATTGACAGTCCCATTCACTTTTAATATTTTTGTCTTGTATCTACATCCATGTCCTCATTTCCTTTGTATTATTTGAGTCCTTTATATAGTCATTGGTCTTTGGTAAAAGCTGGAATCTGACATTTTTTTCCATTACCTTTTTTTTTTCTTCTAGCATTGAGAAGTCATGAGCTTGTCAAGGTCTTGTAGTGAACTGCTGTCCCATGGTTTTTGTGTTCCTCCGTTGTGTTTTATACAGGTACATGAATAGATGGGTCCTCCAGTTTTGTCCCTTCCATTCTCACTGGTTTTGCTTTATTTCATATGAATACCTTGGGAAGGTGGTTGATTTGGCTTATTATCTAGGGCCCAACTTTGATAGCAAATGTAAGGGTTTGATAGGTGTGACGGGGATGCCTAGTAATGACTACAGGTACTACTGCTGGGGAAAATATAGTCTATAGTTTTTATAGGGATAAAAGTATCAATAAGTAAAATGAGTGGTGCTTAGGTATAGCCAGAAGTTTCTGACCTAGCCTAGCCCCAAGGCCAGCACCCACAGTTCTGAAACTGCTTAGTCCCAAATAATCACGCAGAGGCTTATATTAATTACAAACTGTTTGGCCTGTGGCTCAGGCTTCTTGCTACCTAGCTCTTGCATCTTAACTCATTTCTATTAATTTATGTTTGGCCACATGGCTCTGTGGCTTACCTGTACTTTTACATCTTGCTTCATGAATGGCTAGACCTCATTTCCCTGACTCTGCCATCTCCTTTATCTATGCTTGGATTTCTCACCTGTCCCCTAGCTGTCTTGCCATAGACCTACACAGGCTCTTTATTAACCCATGGTATTCACAGCATACAGAAAGACATCCCATATCACTCAGGGATTGGAGGAAGACGAGACTGTAGTGGGATTATGGTTTGTGGTAAGTATTTGTCCTGCCTACTAGTTTAATAAAAACACTGACTGGCTGAAGGCAGACAGGAAGTGTGGGCAGAGCTACCAGACTGGGTAAATCTCAAAGCAGAGCAGATATGTCAGACAGACACCAGGCAGAGCTGCCAGAGAGACAACACAGATGCCAGAAGATGACACAGAGGAAAGAAGCTGAAATGCTGCTTTAAGAAAAGGTACCAAGGTGCATGGCTGAACAAGATGGGTTAGATTAAGAGCAAGTGCCAGCAAGTTATATGCCTGGGCCCTAGGCCAATCAGTGTAAAAATAATATAAGCTTGCATGTAATTATTTGGGCCTAAGTGACAGTGGGACCGTGTGTGTTTCTGTGGATCTGTTGGACAGCAGACTGTCAGTCAAACCTCTGGTTTAGACCAGAAAGTCTGGAACTTGAAACCACCTACAAGAGACAAAGTAAGACTAAGAAGGAAAGTATATGATTTAAGAATTCCAAAGTATACATCAAATATTTAATATTAGAGAAAAGAGAGGCTTAAGAGCCATTGCTGGCCACAGACAAGTTAAAATATAGCAATGGAACAATCAAAGTACAAAAGTATACATAATTAAATTAAAAAAACTAAAAAATTAATAAGATGAAGTGAAAAATCAAAACAAGCCACAGAACAAACCTGTGATCCTGGTATTTGTCCTCATCAGGAAGACCTGGTTTCTTTCTCCCTTTGTAGTCTTTTGTTTTTCTTCTTCTTTTAATCAGTTCCCAAAATTGGGGTGGTGTGAGTTATGTCAGGTAGCCTTCCTGAGAAAGGGATTTTATGCTTGAAGCCTACCCTTGGTCATAATTTCCATCTGATTCCCCCTGGTTACAAATGAGAAGCCTGACTCTGGTACATTGGGGGTCCGCTGGTCTCTGCTGGGTGTCCTGTGACTGAAGTTGTGCCTAGGAGTGGAGTACTTGCTTACTTGTGTTTGCCTTTCCTGGGACCATCCAGAATCAAGGTCTGCAACAAGCTTTCTGCCATCCCATATAGCTCATCGAAGCCTGAGTGAGGATAAGGGTGGGGCAGAGTAGGGACCAGCACATAATCCAGAGTTCAGGCATTGGATTTGGGTTTCTGGAGCATCAGGGACCACCTCTCTGGCTCTTATGCCCATAGTGGAGTGCAAACTCACACTTCCCAGAAGGCACAACTCACTGTGATAAGTTTGGTGTCACTGGGGCACCTGAAGACTTCATCTTGCTTTCTGTTTCTGTAGCTTTCTCTCATTTCTCTGTTGGTGGCTTTTTGCCTTGACTTCTCCCCAGTCTCCCAGCTGCAGCTCTGCATCTGCTCTCTTACTCTGCAGGGTTCTTGTGGTTTCTGAGATGTCTGCTTTTTTAGAGTTGAATTTACTAGTCCTTTTTTTCTGAGACACCTAAATGAGCATAGTTACTGAAATCCCCACCACTCCAAGGTGAGAATTCTCCAATGCATTTAGCTAGAGCTCTTAATAGCTTGAGTTTCTATGTTTAAGTAATTATCATTTAGAAACAGTCCTGCCATTTGCATTAGATCATGCATGGAATTATGTAGTTGAGGTTCCAGTTTCCCTAGTACTATACATGGAATCATTTCACTATGGACTAGGGTATCTTCTTTATCATTCATATGCTGACTTCCCATCTCTGTATAGACGTATTTTTAGGGACTTTCTATTCCATTTCGTAAGTCTATTCATATATTCATAGCATACAGTTTTTGTAATGGAAGTTTCCAGAAGACTGTTTTAAATACCATAATTTTTAGTATATGATTTTTTTGGCTATTTCTGTTCTCTTTCAGGTATTTTCTATTTATCTGATTTATTTATCCATAAACTTATGACTGACATTGTCTAGTTTTTTTTTTTTTTTTTTTTTTTATAAAATAGGCTTTTGAAAATGTGGATTGCATTTAAATTAGCTTATGGAAATTTTACCCCTTTGCCATAGTGTGTGTCTTCACTTTAAAAGTCATTTTAGCTGTGTTATAGTATTGCATTAATTTTTTAAAAAATCTTGTGTCTTCTATCTATTCTTCTGAATGTCTATGTTGATTGCTATAGTCACGCGACTGTCTCTTAGGTGTTGGCACATATGCACGTGTGGATGAAAGCTACCGTTGCTGTTGCATTTTTATCCTCACACCCTGAGTTCTGTTTTTGATTGTGGAATCCTGGCAGTTAGTTCTCCTGTTCCCTGAGTATATGGTCACTGTGTTCATGATTAGTGATTTAATTTTCTCTATCCATAGAGTTATGATTTCTTGCTCTTTTCTGCATGTCTTGGTTGGAATTTATAGTGCAATATCAAATTTTATTTCTAATTTTATTTGGAAGATTTAGGGCCTCTCACTAAGACTACAATTAGTTTTAGGAATGATGACTCAAGTATTTCATCCCATAATAAACTCTATCCAATAATACTTAACTGCACTTATTTTAAAAGAAGTACTTTTACAAATTTATTTTTACTTTACAATTTGAATTTTCTTTACTGATATTATTTAATACCTTTTTGTGATTATAGAATATGAAACAAGGGACCTTGTCCTCACTATGTACACATGGCTCATGCTGTATACATTTGTCTGAATCTTGTGTTTCTCTCTGCACAATATGTTGTGAAATTCTTTCTAGCTATGCCATATACATCTAGCTCATCATTTTAATGGCTGTATAATATTTCATTGTTTTTATAAAGCTCGTTGCTTTATGCATTTCTCTACAACTGACACCCACCTTTTCCGTGTATGCTCCCTCCTACTATAAACAAATCTGCAGCAATCATTTTAAAAGTGCAGTTTTAGATGATTTGTCCTTTTATTTCCTTATCTGCATTCTCAGGGAAGAAATGCTGAGTCAAAGGTTTTACCTGATTCTATTTTAATAGCCACTTTGCTAGAGTGTTCAATCTCAGAGCTAGAGGGACTCATAAGGGTTGTTTTTTTTTTTTTTTTTTTGACTCAAGTTAGTTAAATAAACACAGTGCTCAAATCACAAACATAAATAAAGCAGATCATGTGAGCAGTGGTCTCACAGCAAAAGTCCCACCTCATGGACCAAGACAACATGAAAGCATCTTTACCACACAGGGGTGCTGAGTCCCTGAAACTTTACCACTCAAGTAGATTGTAGTCTCTGTTGAGTTGGAGAATCTCTTCTGTCATTCTGTCATTCTGCATATATTTGTCTATTCTGTAAATGGTAATGAAACAGTGTCCATTCACACAGGCCAGAATGCTGGCAGCCCAAGGCAATGTATCTGGAACAATGTATATAAACTTCCTTGAAAGTTCGACTTGACATTATCAAGCTGCTATGATTTGGATATAAAATGATTCCAAGAGTTCACGTGTTGGAGGCTTGGCCCACAGCTTATGGCACTGTTGAGATGGGCCACAGCTATGAGTCAATAGGACCATGGAGCCTGGAACTCCATCAGTACATTAATCATGGATGAATTCCTAGCTAATGCATCGACTCTTAGGAGGTGGGACCTGGTTGGAGGAATCAGATCATTGGCCACACAGTCTTTGATTGAGCTGGTCCCCTGAACCTTATTCTCCTTCTTCTGAACCACACAGGATAAGAAGCCTCCCCTGTCACCACACTCACTGCCATGACATTCTGTCTTTTCAGAGACCCAAATAGCAGTGGAACCAGCCAAACTGAACTGGAACCATTTGCCAAAATCAAGCTTTCTTCTTTTACATTGCCTTGTATAGTCCCTTGTCACAGTGGTGAAAATGACTGCCCAGAGAAGTAATGAACTTTCTCTGGGTGTTTCAAAATTCTCTGGGCTGACAGGACCTGTGGAACAGCAACTCTAACCTTGCTTGGCACATGGACCATCAGACAGAGAAAGACTTTAGAGCTGTGGCAAAGGTAAGAACCACACAGTTCAAAGCAGCCTCTCTGCCAGTTCATGATTCATGACTCACAGCTCCTAGCTCTCTGAAGACCCTTGTAATTCCACTGGATTCCCATAATGACCTGGATCATGTCCTCAGCTCAGTGCCTGAGTTCTTTACCACTGAGGTCACAACTTTGTGGTTGCTGAGAATGGAGATCCCTGGAGAGACTCAGTTTTTTGTCTTATACCACAACCACCTTTGTGACTGCCCACAAAGGCTCATTCTCACACTGAAGGACTCCTGTGTAGCACCTATCCTTTCTCTACTTCCTTGAGAAGCTCTTTTTTCCCTGCTCACAGAGGCAGCATCCTGCATGGAGGGCAGACAGACTGTATGGTACCTGTCAGAGCTTTAACTGGTAGACCAGGCCTGCTGATCTCTTGAGACAGAGTCTGCTCTGTAACTGAAGAAGTGGCAGTGTGGTTCGCTGAGTCTGCCTCCTGTCTCCTGCAGGGATGTCTCTAACCTGCACCTGAAGGCTCCTCAAATGCTGGACCTGTGCCTCCTCCATCCCCATCTTTCTCTGTGCTTACTTGCCTCTGAGCATTATTCTTGTGTTGATATTGGTAACGAACTATTACAGCTTCTATAAAAACATACCACAGTTGGGTACCTTGAAGTGCATTATTTACTTTCTGTCAGTCTTGGAGGATGGAAGATTCCCTTGGCTTGAAGTCTGTTCTTAGTTTATAGATCATCACTTCCTCCTGTCTGTCTGTCTGTCTGTCTGTCTGTCTCTTTTTCTCTCTCTCTCTGTGTGTGTGTCCATCCCTGTGTCTCTCATAAGGACATCTGTGAGATTGAATTAGGGATGATTTTAACCTCATCTCTTTGAGAAGTCATGGTCTCCAAATACACTCACATCATATGGCTTCAATATATGAATTTATTTAAAGAAGCGTAATTTAATGCATAAGCTCTGTCTACCTTCTTACCCTTTACTTCAACTCAGACCATATTCAGTGCCATCCCTGGCCTTATCTTCTACCACACTTTTCTTCCTAGTACCCAAATAGAAATGAGGATAGCCCAGCAGAGGCTAGATGCAAAACACCATCCTCCACTAAGAAGCAAGCTAGGTAAAGCTAGGAGACCAGGCCAAGCCATTTGTAGGTATAAAACAGCAGTTCTCAACCTGTGAGTCGTGGCACCTTTGGGGGTCAAACAACCGAAGATCATCAGAAAACACATATATTTATATTACAATTCATAACAGTAGCAAAGTTACAGTTATGAAGTAGCAATAGAAATAATTTTATTACTGGGGTCACCATAACATAAGGAGCTATATTACTAAAGGGTCACAGCATTAGGAAGGTTGAGAATCACTGATATAAAATAATGTGATTGGGCATTCTAAGGCTTTGGTTCTTGTAAAGTATTAGCTTCTTAGTGAAAGAAAGAAAGAAAGCAATAAAAACAAGTAGAGCATAAAAGCCAGAAGAGAGAAGGGAAGGAATGTAGGCAGGTTCCAATAATTCATCTCCTAGGGAAAAGCCTCATCAGGTCAAGGGGACTGAGGACCCTTGGTTAGTATCATTCTACCACACAAAATACAGAAAAGTGGGCAGGGAGGGGGGAGGGAGAGAGTTCATTGGTATCATGCTTGTTGTACAGGTGTGAGGAGCTGAGCTGCATCACATCATCCATGAAAACATGTGGGCATAGTGGCATGTATGTGCAATCTCAGAGCTAGGGAGTTGGAGAAACAAAGAACACTTGGGTGACTGGGCAGCCACTCTAGCCCAGTTATTGAGCCCTAGGTTAAAGTAAGAGATGCCATCTCAAAAAATCAAGGTAGGGGAAGAGAGATAGTACAATGGATAGAGCATTTGTGTGGCAAGCATGAGGGCTACAGTTTAGATCATCGGGACCCATGGAAATGCCACATGGGCATGATGGCTCACCTGTAAGGATTCCTGGCATTCCATGTAGCTGAGCCAACCAGGCTCAGGTGGGATGCACCTTGTACGGAGGCACGCCCCTGGGTGTGGCTGCGTAAATCGTGAGGTACTGCTTATGGAAGCACCTGGACCCATGATACATACAGAGGCATGCCCTAAACCTGACTGCATATATCCGTACACACCCCTTCTCTTAAAAGAGACTGCGCATGTTCGGCCTTCTCTCTGTCTCCTGTCCTGCTCCTCTGCTTCTGTACCCGCCTGAGAACTCTCTCTTAAATAAACTCTTGTGTGGCCTTGGTAGTGTGTGTGTATCTGCTTTCACGCGAGAAACTAACACCACCAGGAGTCCCAGCACTCGAGAGCCAGAGGCAGGGATCTGTGCAGCAAGATGGCTGCCTAGACTAACAAAACCAATGAGTTCTGATTTAAGTGAGATATCTATAGTGGAGAGTGATTCCTGAAGTTAAATATTAATCTCCACACACTTACACACTTGTGCCCTGCCCCCAGCATCAAACAAATATCATAAAGTGGACATCTTTTGAGTACTAACAGCTAGAGTTGACTTCTAGTTTACATATACATATACTTACACACACTTGTGCATTGCATACACACACACTTCAGAAATTCTTTAAATTTTATATTATCTGTGAGAAAAACAGACATGACCATACTTTGATGAAAACATGAAGCAAGAGTACTTTCTAAGATCTTGAAGTCCAAACCAATTGCATAAATGTAAATTTCATTTTTTTGCTTCCCAGATTTCGTCCTGTGTAAAATGGTGTAAAATGAGAGCCTTGCTGCTGCAGTGTAAATGTGGGTGTTCTTAGTTCCTGGTGCTGGCCACACATACTAAGCTTGTGTCCCAGAGTACTTTCATTTTCAACTTTCTAAAACAGAAAGACTAAGAAGTTTGGGAAAAAGAAGACAGAACTGAAACCAAACTTTGAAATCACAGAAAATAAAGCTTTGAAAAAAAATCGCAAAATAAAACAAACTGACTCTTAAAGGTGCCTCTAGGAAAATAAGATGAGACATAGAATCCATTGATTCTGCCTTGAGTAGCATTTGTGGTGAAACAAAACAACTTAAGGACTGTTTCCCAAATGCAGTCCTGTAGGCTGGAAGTGCAGGGGATGGGAGGGAACACAATGTCCTTGCTTTAGTAGACTTTAAAGAAGACAAATAGCTGTACGGGAGACCTGCAGGTCCCTGGGAGGCAAGGGTAAACTAGTGCCCAGATCCAGGCGCAGGTCCAGGTCCATGCTCTCTCTTCACTCCTAGGTAGAGCACAGCTCGTAAAATGTTGGAAGAGAACACACACACACACACACACACACACACACACACACACAGAGAGAGAGAGAGAGAGAGAGAGAGAGAGAGAGAGAGAGAGAGAGAGAGAGAGAAACAGACAGAGACAGAGACATAGAGAGTTGAGAAAGAAACTGAGACAGAGATACACAGACAACAAAGATCTTGATCTAGCACAAAAGTAAGAGAGACAAACAGATAGATATAGAGAGATGAGAGAGATGGAAACTGAGACAGAGATGTAAAGAGGTAACAAAGAGATACACAGAGAGATTTTGATCCAGTGGGGGGGGGGGAGAGAGGATCTTGATCAAGCATATGTCAAAAACATCTGATAGGCCAATGTAAATTAGAACATCCTATCTTAAGAAAGAAACGAACACAATATCCAAACCCCCTTCCAAATGACAGTCTCTTGTCAACCCCTCCCAACAGCTTTCCCTGCACTTACTGAAGACCAAGGACATTTTCTACTTTCTCCCTTTTCAGATGAATTTTTCAACACAGGTTTTTTTTCAGGCTACTTCCCAAGACCCCTCACCATGCAGTGAGGAGTGTGTGTTTGTACCTGTGTGCAAGACATGCAGGAAAATTATAGCAGGGCAAGCTCTGGACAAAAGATGGAGAGCTACATTTATATCATCCAGAAAAGGAGACAGCCTGGGGAGCAAGATTAAGCCACACTTGGCAGAAGCCATACAAAGGGAGGGGATTATTTAAGACCTCAAAAGGTGGCAGGACAAGAGAGGTGGAAGGAAATCACAGGTATGACAAGGGAGGACACTGAGGGCCTCAGAGGTGGGACCTGGCCCTGCCCCTGCCCATTCATGTCTGATGCCCTTGAAGGACCCAGTCATATCATGGTTATCTGAGTCCCTCTGCCTTCAGCTTTCCTGTCCCCAGTCCCCTGTATTGCTATGAGCAGTGGGACCAGGGACACATTTCCTGTGAAGTTAACTTTAAAATCTCCTCTGTAAGCAAGAAGAGTATTGTACCTAAAAATGGAGTGAATGTGTTCCTTTTAAAATTGTCCTGGTCTGAGTTTTGATAAATAGGATCCATCTTAAGGCTTATGGAGATTTTTTGTTCAGCCATCAAATGAGAACCCTTTTTTTCTCCAACTACTATTGCATGGGCTTTCGATAGACATTGCATGGAGCTCAAAGCCAACATTAAGAGCAGTTTACTGAGCCAGGAACAGAAGGTGAAAAGTCCATAATCTACTTCTAATTCTGTCATTAGGAGAACATGAGATGCCTACATGAGAACGTGTTAGGAGAACTGCACCACAGGGCCATTCCATCAACATTTGAACATCAGAGAATGTGCTTACACAAACCCAGATAGGGCAGGACAGCCACTCAGTGTCCTAATGCAATCAAGAGAAGCAGTAAGCACAAACTGTCTGAGGCCGTGCAGCACAATGGCACTTAGCTTTACTGCACACATTTTTATAAGCAAAGGGACTGTGCAGCAAAATATAATAAGCAGTGCTGTAATACATAAACTGTTCATCGTCATGATCGCTTCATATATGTTTCACATAGTTGTATAGGCTATGCTGCTTTTGATTACAAGGCTTATTTATTTTGTGGGAGGACTCTCATGTCATGGGGTGCTTGTAGAGATCAGAGGACAATTTGTGAGAGTCTCTTCTCTTCTGTCATCATATGGGTGGGTCCTGGACATTGAATTCAGGTCACCAACTTTGACATCAAGTACCTTTGTCCACTGAGCCATTTTGCTGGCTCTGGGTTACACTTGTTTGATTGGTAGTGCAGGGCTGTTTACATCAGCCTCACCATAAATGTGAGGTATATGTTATGCGGTGACCTCACTAGCCATGGTGTCAATTAGAGTCATGTTATTGATTCATCGAGATCTTTCTAGACTTCTGGGAACTGCATAATCCCTGAGTCAACAACAACAAAAAATACTATGTAGGATAGTATCACATCAGTTATTTATAGCGAGGAAGCAGTGGCCACAGATTCAGCAACTTAAAGTACTATTGTCTCAGGTTTAAGAGCTAGAGTCTAGACAAGGCTTTCCATGGCTTTCTTCTTCTCATCCATCCACACAGCACTGAGATGCAAACTCATAGTCCCCATAAAGTGGAAACTGAGGCATTGGCTGAGACACAGTCATCTCAAGGCTTCCTTGCAGAAGGGTCTTCTATATGCTCATAGAGGGTAATGGAAAGAGTTGCTTCCTCGTGGACTGTTTCATTGAAGACCTGGTCTTCTTGATAAATATTGGCTTGAGGTCATCATCAATTCTAACTGAGCTAAGTTCAATGCTGTGGGCAAGCCAAGACAGCAAGAGATTCAATGGGAGAGTTATTGTCTTTCATGGTCTATTCTTTGAACCACCTTGCTGATGATTTTGCTATATTCTATATATTGGAAGGAAGGCATATACAAACCCTATAGAAAAGCAGATGTGGATAGTAGGTAAGGCATATAGAAACTGGGTTAGAAGACTACCTGACATAGCATTAGCCAGATAACAAATTTCAAAGGTAGTTGAACCAGATTAGGATGGTAAATTTAGATGCCCTCAGGGCCTAGTAGGCTGCATTCATTTACAACAAACTGCATGTGAGATAATGAGCAAGGCTGAAGAGTATCCTTTCTGCTGGGTACACAGCCTTCAACATCAAATGTTTTAAAGCAGTGTTTCTTAAACTTCCTAAAGTTGTAATCCTCTAATACAGTTCCTCATGTTGTGGTGACCTCCACCTATAAGATTATTTCTATTGCTACTTTATAACTGTAATTTTGCTACAGTCAAGAATCATAACATATCTGATATACAGAATAGCTGACATATGACCCCCGTGAAAAGGTCACTAGACCCCCAAAAGGGTCACAAACCACAGGTTGAGAATTTCTGCCTTAAAGAGATATGAGCCAACCAGAATGAATGTCAGTTCAGTTTAGACCTATAGGTCACCAGTCTAACACTGCTAGAAAGCATGGGATGGGGACTATATAATTTTGCCTCATTCCATTATTCTATAGACTAATGTATATGGCCAAAGCAAATAGTCCTGGCCATTCTGAGAGCTGTAGGTTTTAATTTTATGAGGGATCAAATGACAGTGTGACTGTAGGAAGAATGTCTCATTAAAACTATTTTTTTCCTTGCCAAACAAAGAATTGCCACTTTCTAGAGGGAAGGAAGCTGACCATTTTTCTGGGTCCACATCCAGCCCTACTGTGCTTCCCCTGTCAAACTAAACAGAGGTGGATTTCTTAAAAGTAAGCTGTGGTGAGTTGAAGCGACACATTATGACCCAGATCTAGCATCCTTTGTCAGTACACCCCAAATCCAAAGTGCTCTAAAATCTGAAACCTTTCAAGGGCCAGCAGGATAGTCAAACAGTATCGGATTTGAGAGTAGTTTGGATTTGGACTTTTTCAGACTAGAGATGTTCAATTGATGGTAATGTCTATGCAATTATTTTAAAAATGTGAAAACTTCCAAAATCTAAAACACTTCTGGTTCCAAGCATTGTGGAGCAAATACACTCTTCCAGTGATGATGGTGGTGATGATGATGATGATGATGATGATGATAACTGGTACTTTGTCATCTCCTCGACAATTATTTCCTGAACTCTTACAGAGCTGAACCAACTCTGGGAAGAGAAAAAGGAACCAGACACCACTGACCTCTATAATCTCCCTGCACACAGAGGACACAGTGACAATACAATGTGATGAGTACAGAGTGAAGGTTGCCAAGGTTACACAACCACAGGGAAGGGGCCAGTGAGGTTTGTATCAAGGTAATGGTTTCACAGAGGGCCAAGTATAGCCTGCCCTCTTCACAGGGCAGTGTCTACTTTTGATGTCAAAATGTTTTACGATAGGATTATCTCATTAATCCCCATAACACCCTGGGATGTTGCAGGAAGAACACAGGTTTTACTCTGCCTGGTAGAAAGATAGCCACATGGAAATCCTGTGACACAGGCAAAAGCTTGGCTCTCCACCATACTAGCACCTAACGAGATCCCAAGGCAGGCTTTAATCCCTTCCTTGGAAGCAGCTGGATTTCCTGGTTCAGCTGGGCTCAAAAGAGGAGCGTGGAGGAAATCATATTCCCTGTGGCATTTGTATATTCTGGTCCAGAATGGACTGTGCTACTGTCATTGATGTGACTGGTAATAGAATAAGCAATTACAATGGCACCAGGCTTAGGATGCTGTGCTTAAAAGTTTCTCTGAGAGCAGCATCTGGTTTAAAAACCAAAAGCAGCATGGTCTTTCAAGTTTTGCAAAGGTTCAGTTACACTCACTGTTGAAGCACACAGCCCAGGATAAAGATGGTTGCTTGTTTTAATATGGAATTAAAATTAGATCATTATATCGAAGAGGGTCTGCTTTTTTTCTTATAATATGCTATTTGAGGAAAAAAAAAAAGCAATGCTGCCCCTTCACCCCTTTGTTTTACCTACACTGTCCTTGGGTCAGCTGGTGTCATTATTTTTTCAGAACTGCAACTGGTCATTATATCCTTGGTAGTCCTCCCCACCCCCACCCCGACCATGTGCACAATGAAAACTACAGAAAACTGTCACACTGTCCACCGCACTCTGTGCCGAGTGAAGCCCAGTGCTTCTGTGTGAGCAGGAAAGGACAAAGTTCCCTATACTCATTCATCAGAGAGCTGCCTAATCCGTTGCTCTCTACTGGTCCTGCAAAGCAGTTCAGACAACATCTGTTCTGATTGGAGAGCAATTTGATGATTATCCAAAGCATCAGGAAGACAGCAAGACTCAGAGGAGCACACAGAATCTGGCAGGAAAATGGAGATGTTTGGAAATTTTCTCTCACTCCCTTTTGTTAAGCCATGCACTGCCAGTGACCTACAATATCCAACAGTGTTCTGGGGAGCTCTTTCAGGATGCACAGGGCCCTGAGTACAGAGGGGACCCCTTGGGGTTTGTAAAATCCAGAGGGCTTTTTTAAATCTCCTGGATCTCAGCTGAGCAGTCAGGCCATTTGGATTTGGAAACTGAGTAGTTAGTGATGCATACGTCCTGGTTGTCTGTGCATAAGGAGCCTGCTCTTTGAACCATGCCAGCACAGCCCTCTTGGCTGCTGATGTGGCCATAACCTTCAGGATGCTCAGAGTGGTAAAATCACACCCCGATTGTGCATAGGTGAACTGTTTCTCCTTTGGCTCATTTACATTCTCTCCCACCCTTGCCCAGAGAAGCTCATTTAAGAAAATCAGAACAGCCTTTTCTAGAAAGGAACGGAAGCCAGCCTCCTCTACCCATGCCTCTGCCTAGGGATCTTCAAGGGAGCCCCTACGCTCGACCTCAGCTATTTATTATGTTGCCACTGCAAGCATGTGACCATCCTCCTGCCTGCAAGCCCCACACAGTCATCCTTGCTAGACACACAAATGCTCAGCAAATGGCCTATTCAGAGCAGGTCTGGACTTCTGTACAGTCTCAGAAATCTCCGAGGTGGCCAACACAAAAGGATGCAAATGACGTCGGGTCAACAGCAGATGCTGCACAATGGGGGTGGCAGCAAAGAGCATTCAGGGCTTCATGGGTTTTTGTGTCTTCCTCAAATGGCTCCTCATTCTTTCTGTTTCATTTTCAATTTCAGCCAGTCCTATTTTCATGTCCAAGGAAGCCCAATAAAGGCATCTGGGCTTTTTCCACTGGAGAGTTTTCTACCCTCTGGTTCAAGTGGGCCCCTTCTGTTTTGTTTGCAGAGTGGTGACAAGTGTCTACAGAGCTTGGTAACACCTGCCCCATCTGGCCCCCTGTCATAGAGAGGGCTGTGCTTTCTTTCCTGCCGAGTGAAGACAGGAGAAATATCTGTATGCTGTAAACTTTGGGGGCTTTAATCTGGAATGAGGAAGACTTGAGTCCTCCAGAGTTGCTGCTGACTTAGACCTTGAATACAAAGCACTATATATATTTAATGAAAACCAGGTTGTTCCAAAACCAAGGGAAGAATGTGATGTGTAATGTGAGGATGTATCCACATCTCCTGTATCTCTACATCTCAACAGAAGAGGCAAAGGTTGCTGGTAGGTCAGCAGGTACTACCTCATCTGTGAGACAATCAGAATGAGATGTAAACCCTTTTGAAGGGAACAGCAGTTGCAGCAAGGCTGAAGATAAGTCAACATCAGTGTCAGAACATCTTTGTTCCTTCCATGTATACTGATAACAAGAAAAATAACAACAACAAAATACCATTTGCTTAAAGATGACCATGTTCCAGAGACTATTCTAAATGAGGTAGATGCCCTAATGAGCCTATTTTTGCCTAAAGAAATTGGGCAGACACGAGGAGCTTAAATAAATTGTTTTAGGGCAGGAGAAAATTCTGTGGAGGCTGGGGTGGAGCTCTGGAAAGTTTCTGGCTCCTACTCAGCTCAGGATTACAAGTCACAAGTCTAGGAAGAATGGCTTATTAACAGAAAGCCAAGAACAGTGAGAGAAAGCTCACACAGGATATTTTCTTTCTCTCCCTGGATATAAAAATTGCTTCCCAAAAGAAGGCCAAATCTAGCATGGCAATGCCCTATCAGTGAGCATTGGGTTTACTCTTATGTGCTGCCTTTTTTACAGAGTGACCAATCTTAAATTGTTGTGGGAGTATGTTCTTGTACACTGTAAATATTTGTCACTGTAAATATTGGTTTAGTAAGACACTGATTGGCCAGAAGGCAGACAGGAAGTAGAGGTGGGACAACCAGACTAGGAGAATTCAGGGAGCAGGAAAGGCAGAGTGTAGATGCCAGCTGACATGGCATTCCAACATGGTGCATTTACATCCACATAAAGCCTGAGAAGGGGGTCTACAATACAGAAACAGAACCAAAAACAGCTTTGAAAACTTTGACTCTGTGTCACTGTAACAGAGGGACAGAGCATGGGAGAAACAGAAGTAGCTGTACGTATTTCAAGTGGTTCAAAAATAATGTCCTTTAGCTGGTTTAGGATGTAACATTTCAAAGGTGCAACCAAAATATATGGAACACATGCATACACACACACACACACACACACACACACGCATTCACACATTCACACTTAAAATACACACATACACAGAGAGAGAACACACAGAGAGATCACATACACAAGGACCACACATATACACACACAGAGATCACACATACACAGATCATGCACAGACAGACAGAAAGACACACACAAATCTAAGAACATAAATTTAAGTTACTTGTATCAAATCTTTTGGTAAGAACAGTTTAGGGTCAGGGGAGATGGCTCAATCTGTATGAGCACTCACTCTGTAATCATGAACATGTGTGTCTGAGTCCCCAGTACTCATGTAAAAACTTGAACATGGCTACACATTTGTAACCCCGGTATGAAGGACAGAGGCAGGTAGGTTTCAAGAGCTTCCTAACTAGCCAACCTTCAAGTCATGTTTGTTTTTTGTGAGAAAAGATAATATTTATTCATTGTATATATGTTTGTGTGTATCCATAAGCATATCAGTGCAAATGCATGTGTGCACACATGTAGTAGAGGTTTCTGGTCCAGCTTAGTCCCACGATTCAGACCTGCCACTTACCTGGACCAGCAATCCCAAAGTCCCAAAGAAATACACAGACACTTATAATAATTTTATCCTGCTTGGCCTAAGGCTAAGGCATATTGCAAGCTAGCTCTTTCATCTTAATTCAACTCAGTTCCATTAATATGTCCTTCCACATATGTTCCCTTACATGTTGAATCTTGGGCAGCTGGAAGGTGTCTCCTCTGAATCTGCCCTCCTTCTTCTATCTATGCCTCAATTTCTTCACCTACTCTTATGATGCCTGACATAGGCCAAATCAGTGCTTCATTCACAGCATAAAGACACCCTACATCATGTATGTGCCTGTAGAGGTGGGAAATCAATATCAGAAATATTTCTTAATTGGTTCTCATATTGTTTTTTTGTTTTGTTTTGGTTTTTGAGAGAGAGTGTATCTCACTAAACACAGATTCAGTGGTGCTGACTAGCCAGTATGTTCCACCAATCCTCCTGCCTCTGCCCTCTCATGCTGGGATTAGAAGTGTGTGCTGCTGCTCTTAGCATTTCACTCAGGTGTTAAGGGCACTCTGGCCAGGTACTGGTACCTATAATCCCAGCACCTAGGAGGCAAATGTAGGTAGATCTCTGAGTTCAAGGCCAGCATGGTCTGCAGAGCTAGTTCCAAGACAGCCAGGGCTACACAGAGAAACCCTGTCTCTAAATACCAAGAGATACAGAAAAAGCCTGTAACCATTCCTATAGGACACAAAAATTTATTAGGGCAAAGAGGATGATATGCAGTCAAAAATAACCAAGCTTCTAAAATAAGACACCACAAGTAACAAGAGGCAGCAAGAACAAAGGAATAAACAGCCTACAGAACCTTCCATAATTACAAGGTATTGACTGCAATGATTGTTTATAATGTCTAAATAATAGACACTTCAAAATTTTACCCCCCAAATCTGGCATATACAATGTGACCCACCATGTATATAAAACGTAAACAGTAAATAGACCTTCTATTCATGAAAGACAGTAAAGAAAATTAAAAGCTAAATGAATAAGTTTGGAGTTTGCTATGGTTAATTTGAATGGTCAAATATCAAGGTTTTATGTCATGGTCCCTGTTTACAGAGGTGGTGGTGCTGAGAAACCTTTTAGACACAGGGTCTAGCTGGCAGTTTCAGGACCACAGAGTTGGCATTGTGGGTTTGGCTGCCCTGGTTTCTGTCTTCCACCATGATATGAAGAGCCCTGGTCACCTCATATTTCAACCACTGCAGATGGAGCATCACTGGTTGCCATGCCTTCTCTATAAGGATGGACAACATCCTCAGAATCCACCAACACACAGTAGAATTCATGACCTCTTCCCTTACCTGGCTACTGCCAAGATGTGAAAAGAAGTTAGTACAGAGCTAATTAGAAAGAAATGACAAGAAAAAAACGGGGCAGCAGAGCCAAAGGTGATTGGTACCATCACCAATGACCAGGAGGCAGATACCTCCAACCCATAACACTGGACAACATATGCAAACCTCTGCATGATGACTGAAAGCAATGAGGTCAGCTTTACATACCTGATGCTCACTGACCGAAGACTCTACTGATGGAAGTTAAGAAATTTCTGGAGGAAGGAAAATAGTCCAAGTTTACAAGTCCAATGTACAAGAGAAAAAAGTAAATATACGGAGAACAAAGGAATCATAAGGCCAGGGTTGAACATAAAAGACAGTAAAATGAAACAATAGTACTCAGTGAGGCCTCAAAGAAACATAGGGGGAGGAAGATGCAGACACATAACCCTGGAGGATGGATTTCAGTACTCTACTGCTTCTGCCATTCTGAGAGCCAAATAACATGCAGAAGAGCCCTGGACTTTAAATCTATTTATCGCATGCTATACTGGGATTGTGTTTTGTTCCATGGTAAATATTTGTCCCTCTTACTGAAGCTTATTGGCCAGAGGCAGACAGGAAGTGTGAACAGGGCTACCAGACTAAGAAAACTCTGGGAACAGGAAGAACAGAGCAGAGATTCCAGAGAGAGTCAGATGAGTCGCCAGAAGAAGCAGAGGAAAGAAGCTGAAATGCTGCTCTAAGAAAAGATACCAACCCACATGACTGAACAGAATAAGAATCATGGGTTAGTTTAAGGGTAAAGAGTTAGAAAGTTATATGCGGGTTCCGCCACCGGGACCTGTGTTCTCTGCAGCGTCCCAGCGCACTCTGGAGCAGGGGCAGCTGAACTCTGCACCTGGCCACACCCGCAGCCCCTGCTGCTCAGGGAATCTACTAAGAGCCCTACTGCGACCCTGAACTGAGTGAACTGAGCAAACCAACTGCAGGGGTCTATGAGGGGCGGATTCGAACCCTGACCAGAGGTGAGGAGGGCTCGGCGGGCC
>PVIH01024664.1:9763-22388 GCA_004025045.1 Sigmodon hispidus | reverse complement strand
CAGGAGCCCACCCCTAGGAAGGTGTCAGTCACCTGGTCAGGAGCCCACCCCTAGGAAGGTGTCAGTCACCTGGTCAGGAGCCCACCCCTAGGAAGCTGTCAGTCACCTGGCCAGGAGCCCACCCCTAGGAAGGTGTCAGTCACCTGGCCAGGAGCCCACCCCTAGGAAGGTGTCAGTCACCTGGCCAGGAGCCCACCCCTAGGAAGGTGTCAGTCACCTGGCCAGGAGCCCACCCCTAGGAAGGTGTACCCACCTTCAGCCCTGCTAAAGAAACGAGTGGAATAAATTCCCCTTCACTGAGATACTGTTATTTCCCTCCCCAAGACTCCCACTCCATAGTGTAGGCTCAGCTGTTCTGCCTGCTTACTTGAGGCCTGGTTCAGAAAAACAAGGCTGTTTCTTCTCTTTTGACTTTCTCTCAGATGCCAGTCATGGATGGCATGCTTTGCTGGTACTCAGAGTTTCCCTGTTCCTCCCCGCCCTCCATGTGACTGCTTGGCTGCCATGTGTCCAGCCTCCATGACAGCTCAAACAGCATGGCTTCCCTTCCTTCCTTCCTTCTCTGGTCAGCTACTGAGATTTACAGCTTGATTGTCCTAAAGTTGTTGCTGTTGTTCTAATGCTACTAAAATTATTCTGGAGCTTAAGCAAAAATCATTTGTCACTTTGCTGCTTCCTGTATGTTCCGTCTGTTACTTCTCCCCCTCTCTCTCGGGTCAGTTCAGAGATTTTACCTTTCCATCTCCTTGCTGGCTTTGCTCAGTTTGGTGTGAACTCCAGTAGTTGCTTCATGGTTTCTGGTGCAGTGTTACCCACGATGAGACTCTCAGGTGGTGTTGCCTTCATCACCCTACCTGTGGCCCTCAAGCCATAATTGCTCTTCTGCTGTATGATTAAGCTGAACTATATTGCTGTTTAAATATTAAACGGTCTGTTAAAGATTTGTGGAGAGGGACAGAGTCAATATCAAGTGACCTCCTCTGTCCTGTCCCCCACCTTATATTTTGAGGCAGGTTCTCGAGCTCACAATCTTGGCCAGCAGGTCCCAGGTATCATCTGTCTGTGCTCCTCCTCCGTTCTCAGCATTGGAGTTAAGGGTGTGCACCACCATACCCAGCTTCATGTTCCTGGGAGTCCAAAGTCAGGTCCTCATACATGTGCAACAGACATTTTAATCTACTGATATGTCTTCTCAGCTGCCCTTAAAAAGATTTTTTAAGCATTTCACATGCCTCATGCACTTACCATTTTATGTGATCTTCATTCTTTTATATAGATCAATATTTTGTCTGATATTATAATTTTCCTTCTGCCAGATGCCAGGTGTCTTGCTTGAGCACTCTCTGCCTTATTCCCTTGGGTTGAGGTTCTATTAGTAATAAATTCATGAAGTTTTCGAAAGGCTGAAAGTTTCTGTTGTACTGCTTGAAGGGTATTTTTGCTGGGTATAGAATTCTCCACTGACTATAAGTTTCTCATTTATAGTTGGTACTCTGCTGTCCTCCCGCTGGCACTGTTCAGCAGCCACCCATCATTCTTAGCCTCATATACTATATCTTGTCCTTTTAGCCACTTTGTTATCTGTGACCTCATCACTCATTTTGACCCATTTGATGGGGGGACATGTCCTGGTGTCATTATCTTTATATCTTGGATTAATGCTTATGCTAAGTTTTTATTTTATAATTGGTATGTACTTCAATAACATATTTACATAATATTTAAGGCAATTCATTATAACACTTAAATAACATCATATATATATATATATACCCCAGAATGTTTACCTTTTCTGTTATTCTTTCTTTTAAAAATGCAATTTTAAGATACATTAATGTTCTTTCATAATTTCTGAGAAGTGAGATATGTGTGTCTGTGCATCTGTGTACATGTCTGTGATATATACATGAGTGTGCAGGTGTAAACACAGAAGCCAGAAGAGGACATCTAGTGTCCTGCTCTGTCACTTTCTGCCTTATTCCTGGAGACAAAGTGCCTCAGTGTTCCTGAAGCAAAGCTGACAGTCAGCAAGTTCCAATAACCTGTTTAACTCGGCTGCATGCATCACTGGGTCACAGGCATGCTCTGATCACCCTTGATTTTTTTAAACATGGAAACTAGGATCAAGACTCAGGTACCTGTGCTTGAAGAACAGGTACATCACCCAGTAAACCATCTCCAGTTTCTCCATAATCCATCCCTTTAATAACTACTTCTATATTTTTGAGTTATTAGTTCTTTCTTTTTTTCCCCTCCTAAATATTTTTATTAATTATTTTTACATCCCAAACACAGTCTTTCCTCCCTCTTCCCTCATGTCCCTCTACCCCCTCCCATTGGTCCTTTCTTCTTCATGCCTCTTCTACTGCTGATCCTGTGCCGTGTACATTTCATTCCAGATGTGTATGTTTCTTCTCTCAACATTTGAGCTGGGTCTCTGCCTCTGCTTAACATAAGCAAACTTCTTATGGGTGTGTGTCTACCCTGTAAGTACAGGTGCCTGTGGAGACCAGAAGAGGGCATCATGTCACTTGGATGATCATGCTGGAATTACAGACAGTTGTGAGCCATCTGTCATGGGGGCTGGAACCTAACTGGAGTCTTCCAGAAGAGAGGCAAATCCTTGCAACAGCTGAGCCATAGCTCCGGCTCTGTTTTATTGTTTTGAGGCATGATCTTATGTAGCCGGGGCTGGCCTTAACCTTGCTGTGTAGACAAGGATAACCTTGAACTCCTCCTGCCCCGACTACCTAAACACTAGGATGACAAGCACATGCCAGCAGGTCTTGTTCCATCTGTGTTCTTGGTATGGAATAGAGTCATTCATGACTGTTCAGATGTCCTTGGCTTCTGATTCTGCCAGGGCAGTCATTGTTATGTCTATTGACCCACTGTAGAAACAGCAAGAACTGTGTAGAATTCTGTGTGGGATGTTGTGCATTCCTGTTTGTCTTGTTTAGCTTCATTCTAAGTTATCTGGGAAGATTTTTAGCTCCTTAGGGCTTTCTTTAAGCTTATTTAAGTGGGGCCAGGGCAGCCTTCTCCTGGCTTGGGCTTATCATCCACTCCATGGAAGCAATCGTTGTCTGAGGACTCTGCCCAGAGTTCTGGGAAGTACAGTTTGAAAAATCTCTTATCTTAAAATTTCCGAGTAAAGCATTTTAACTTGTGGATTTTTTTTTTTCAGTTTGAAAAATCTATATCTCTATAGTGGGACAAAAACTGATCTACATGCAGAAGTTGTTTATGTTTTCTAGGGACCGTGTACACGCAGTCTGAAGATAAATTGTGTATGATATTGTGTGTATATATGCACATGTTCAAGTGTGTGGGGCAAGTGGTAAGCATGCATGTCATAAGTCAATGTCATATGTCTTTCTCTGTCACTCTCTTTGGTTTAAGTGTCTCAGGGAACCAGAAACTCATTGATTTGTATACATTTGCTGACCAGAGAGACCCAGGAATCTACCTGTCTCTACCTCCTGAGTGCTATCACCATAGTGCACTTCTTATAAACATACTGGGGGTCATAGTTGCGTCCTAATGCTCAAATTGCAAATACTTTACCAACTGAGCCATTATCCCATTCCTGAATACAATTTTCTTTAACAATTTTGTGTATAAAACAAGATTTTATCGGGTGGTGGAAAACATCCAATTGTTGTGATGTTAAATCATTTCAAAGTCTGAAGAATCTTGAGTATCAAATTGTTAAGGACTAAGAGTGCTCAAGCAAGTAAGATTTTCCTGCTGCTGTAGCTGGGAATACTAATAAAGCTGGTTCTTCAGAGGGAGAGATTTGCCCATTCTGTTCTTTTCCCCAGACACATGTCCACCAGTACCCAGCTGGAGGTTGGAAGGTGCATCTGGTATAAACACAGAGAGAGAGAGAGAGAGAGAGAGAGAGAGAGAGAGAGAGAGAGAGAGAGAGAGAGAGAGAGGCGGGGGACTGTGATGGGATTGTGTTCTGTTCCATTATAAATAATTGTCCTATCTACTGGTTTAATAAAATGCTGATTGGCTGAAGGCAGACAGGAAGTATGGGTAGGGTTACCAGACTAAGAAAACTTTGGGAACAGGAAGAGCAGAGCAGAGATGCCACAGAGATGCAGAGGACAACTATGCTGCTCTGAGAAAAGGTACTAAGCCACATGGCTGAACATGGGTTAGTTTAAGAGTAAGAGATAGCTGGCAATATGCCTGGACCCTAGATCAATCAGCAGAAAATTAATATAAGCCTTTGTGTGATTATTCGGTGCTAAGCAGCAGTGGGGCTGTGAGTGGGTCTCAATCTCAGGGATAGCCCCGAAAGTCCAAGCCAGAGAGAGAGAGAGAGAGCATTCAGGGTCTCTTCCCTGCAGCTGGGCTGACCTTGACTGTTCTCCCCAAACTCCTGGCAGTATCTGCTCAACTCGAACACACTCCAAAGCTCTACCCGAGTCTCTCCTTCCTTGGACTGTGGCCGAGAAACGTAAGATCAGACCCCAAACTACTAATATTCAGGCTACCATTGTCCCTTGGTCTTGGCTTGACAGTCCCACCCCTCATAAGGAACAGCTGGAAACTTCCTCTACGCTCTCCAATGCTGTACATCACCAGTGCTTCTGGATGTCCACATAGCACTGCTTAATAAGTCATCCACCGCTCACTCCCAGCAGGAGTCTCGCATCATTAACTAATGCCTAGGCTTCCTGGCATCCCAAAGGTGCTGAGCTATGTCTGTTCAAGTCGCCATTAGCAACCCAAACCTGAACATCTAGCAATTACCGTAGTGCTGAGGTCCCGAGAGCCGTACACCAGCAAGGCAGCCCTATTAGAGAGGATCTTAGGAGGGCTCCCTTCAGCTGACCCTTCACACATTCCAAGTCTGGTCCAGAGGGTCTGTACTAATGCAGAAATTGAGTGTGGTAATTTTTTACACCCTCTCCCTTGACAGCTATGAGTTTATAATTACCTACTTCTTTCCAGGGGCATCAACTATGGTTTCTGATTCACCCCTGAGTTAAGGGAAAGGAGGTGTGGCATCCTGGATCAGACCTATTCCTGGACGGTGCTAAACGACTCCTGGAGATTAAATAATGACCTCTGATGCATGTTTAATATCTGTTACTGGTAAAATTAATACCCTGATTAATATTAATAGCAGAGACGCACATCTCCGGGGCTGTTAATCTGCTAACTTCCCACGACGTCAGGAATAAAAATAGCTTCTGCATTTAGCCAGGTGGGTGCAGCTGGGCTGGTGAGGGTGAGGCAGGAGGGGAAGGAGCAGAGGTGCTGACTGCATCACATCTTAAACTCATTGCATCACGGTTCAGCAGGATGTCGGAGGAGAATGTTTTCTTCCAAATGCAGATGTGTTTCAAATTTTATTTATAGGTTCATTCACAAATACTGGCTAAATACTTTCCACATGCCAGGCAGGCATCACACTGCACTCCTTGCCCGGCCTTGCCCATGATGAGACCCTGGCCCAATAGTCAAGAAGGCAGGGGCCATGCCAGGAGCTCCTGCTGGCAACACTGAAGCCAGAAAGGAGACTTTACTGTGGTGTCTTTGTGCCTGTTCACACAAGGCTCCTGAAGTCCCATCATCACAGAAAAATGGTAGGGAGAAGTTGGAAGGTGAGAGAAATTATAAGAAGCTGAAGTGCAGAGACAAGCCCTGGGTCCTCAGTTTACCTTTCATGGAATGACCTAAAGGGGTTTCCTCCCTGGCAGCAACTGGAGTTCTACCACACTCATCAAACTCAAGGGAAACCCACAATGCACAGGGCACTGTGCCAGATGCTGAGACCAGAGACAGGCTCAGCTCTGCCTCAAAGAGCTCACATACTATATGCTGCTAGCACAGACAGACAGACAACAAACCTCTGGACACATCACCCACAGAACTAGACTAGCAAATGGGCACACAGAAAGCAACAGGAGTCAGGTTGGCTGCTGTGGAGGAGCCAACAAGGGGGGAGCAGATGAGAGCAACTCGGGACAAGCGAAGCCGTCCATGACAAGGTCTACCTGTGGGTCCTTAGCAAGGCAAGCTACCCTGGTCCATCGGGGCAATGGGAACTTCTAGAGGAACTGTGAATAACTGAGAATGAGCAAGTAGAATGAGAGGGGGTTCAGTGGGGGTCCCAGGTGCCTGGCATAAGGCATCCCTCCAGGAGAAGTCTCTGAAGCAAATGCCTTCCAGCCACATGAGGTCCCAGCCTTTCATCCTTCAAGTAAAGACTAAAACCCAGGGATGATGATGACAAATGGCATCTGATGGCCTGGCTACATACTGAGACACTGGAAAGAGCAGAGAGAGCATCTAGGAAATGGGACCATGTGCATAGGACCTGCCGTGAGAATGTGTGTCTCCTCAGAAGAAACCAATGTCACAAAGTGAAGGAGCCAACATAAAAACACACCAATTGGATGTTGTGGACCAGCCCCATGTGTGAGGCTGGTCACCAGCAGAAGGTACTAAAATACCAAAAGAGATGGACAGTTGAAGCAACACATGGTGTGAAATGTTAGGAGATCCCAGGTAGAAACGTGTCTCAGGAAGAAGCAATGCAGGAAGACCCTACATCCTTATGAAAGGCTGGGTTTGGGTGATAAGCCAAAAGGGTGAGCTACCCTCACAAATACATTTGGACTTTCTCCAAAGTGGCTTATTTGCCCAGTATCAGTTGAGGAAGGGTACCGATGTGGTCTGAAATATTTGGATGAGTGTACAATAGCTTTGCTCATCTTGTGGTTTGGGGGATGAATATGAAAGTCCTGGTACACACAAGAGTACTACCAAGATGGCTAGAGTGAGGAAAAACAGGAATGGATAGACAGGCAGGCAGGACAGAAAGACAGACAGGCAGATTAGGAAATGGAGAAATAGAGATGTGAAAGGATGAAAATATAAGTTTCATAAAATTAGTAGGTGATGGATAGATGGGAAGAGGGGTGGATGGCGGCTGATGGATGGGTTAGACAGAAAGACAAATGACAGGAGGAATGAATTATGGTAGATGGAGATGGAAGAAGGACGGACGGATGGATGGATGGATGGATGGGTGGGTAGATGGAGATGGATGGATGGATGATGGATGGATGGATGGAAGGATGGATGGATGGAAGAATGGATGGATGAATGGATGGATGGAAGGATGGATGGATGGATGGAAGAATGGATGGATGGATGGATTCAATAGATGGGAGGGTTGGAGAATGGTAGAACGGATGGGTGGATGGATAGATAATAAATGATAGATGAGCTGATAATAGGGGGATGGATAATGAGTGGGTGGTTGGTAGATCCATGGTAGATGAATAGATATATGGACAAATGGAAGATATATCTTCTTGACTTCATAGTCTACCCTTATTCAGAATTATCCACAATTCTACAAAATAGCCTTCCTATATCTGTGTGGTGATATCAGGACTAGGTAAGGACTGAGATGAGAAAGCACCAGCCACACAAACCAAGAGGTACTTACTCTGTGAGCCAGAGGATTTCACACACTGGTCCCTCACCTACCTCTCCCTGTCTGTCCTTGTCAAATCACCCACACAGCTCTCTGAAAGATAAATGGTCACCTTCTCATAGCTGGAGCCTGGCCGAGGTACTAATGGGAGTGACAGAGGCCACACACAACTCTAGTGCAAGCTCTTAGTCTTTATTTCAGTGTGGAGTCTTTCCTCTCTGGGATTAGGTTCCTCCTTTGCAAATGAGAAACGTGCTCTGAGCTTGAGAATGTCCTGGTTCTGAGCGGGACGAAAAGGAACACATGAGGTTACTGATACTTCCAAACAACCATTTATTTTGAAGGGCTTCTGTCCCTCCATTTCTCACATTTGCTTCACCTGACGCTTTCAGAAGCATTTCCCCTACATACTTGGCTTTGGACTTAACATAGTGCAATGAGGAGCCACCCGACGCTGGCCCTTCCCTCATGGAGGAGTCGGTGATAAGTCACAGCTGCCAAGCACATTTCACAATTGCCCTGAAGTAAAGTCTACAGGCAGACAGACCTGGATGGACCCAAGCTATCTGCACTCAGGAAGACTTGCTGGGGTGGCAGGGGAGGGGGGGGCACTCAGAATCTAGAGAGATGGGCCACCCAGCACAGAGGCCCTCACTAGGCCCGTGCCACACCATGCTGGCAGTGGCAGTGTGCAGTCCTTAAAAGCCCTTTGCCTTGCCTGCAGAGTTTGTATCTTGCTAAGCACATGGAGGGTCTTTGCAGCTGAGACTCATTGGAACTGAAGCAGCCAAGGGTGTCATTTGCCTGTGACAACCACAGGGCAAATCCTCAGAAGAATGATTAGGGGTATTTGTAGCTGCGCTGCCATTCTCTGTTTGGCTGTTTATGGTTCATTTCCAGTCCTGGCCAGATCCTGAGCCATGTGGAACAAGCTTCTCAGAGCTCATCTCATTAGCCCACCCCACCCACACCCACCCTGCCCCAGCGTGCATTTCAGGAACTGGGGAACAGGGCCACCTGCAGAGGTGAGTATTACAGCCCAAGGAGCCACACATTCCAGCATCTACTTCAGTGCTCCCCACTTTTAGAAACGGACGGAATGCTTTCATTGCTACACCTCTGAGCCTGGAGGGAAGCAAAGTCGTGCAAGCATGCAAACAACTTCCTCAGCGTCTCAAAGCTGGGAAATAGGCAGGTTACAGAGACAGAGCAGCTCTGCTGACAGGACCCAGGAAGAGCCACGTGCTTCCAATCACTCTAACCAAAATATCCACCACCATGTCTACCACCACATACCACCTCCACCATCACCTCCACCACCATCACCTCCACCACCATCACCTCTAAACCATCTCCACCTCCGGCACTATCACCATCAGCATCACACTACACCAATCTCCACCATGTTCATTCCATGGAAAGGGAGAGTGCTGGTGGCAGGATTCCATGAGATCACAGCTCAGAACATGTGAATTGAACCTCAGCCAACTTTTGGGACTGTATGACTTTAGGAAAGCCATGTAATGTATCTGTACCTTTGTTTCTTCTATTACATTATGGATTTTGTGATAGCAACCATCTGGAAAGTTGTTTGAAATATAAGTGCCAATGACAGGCAGCTTGCCTAGCACAGAGTCCAGCATGTTCAGCGCTGTCCATCTCCGTGATTCTGTGGGGCTGCTTTTTGTTCCCCAGGGCATGGCCAGCACCGACTCCTTCCCAGCATCCCAGCCCTCCCTCTTCTCACCTGCCTCCCAGAGGCAGATGGAGAAGGAGCAATTAGCCTTCGGTAATAAAAGTACCCAGGCTGTCAGCTGCACTGCCAGAGGGATTTATGAACTCTGCAGAAGCCTGTTCCGCCATGAGAGGCTATCAGGGGACACATCCCAGGTAAGAACCAAAACAGCCCATCTGTCACTGCCAGGCCCTCCCCAGGGCAGGATGTGAGAGTGCCCAAGTCAGCCATGGTGCACATGTGTTGCTTTCCTAATCAGACAAAACAGGTAACAACCAGAGTAATTCCTAGCAGAGCTCTGCAGCCAGGCCCGGGAAAGCAAGCATCACCAGGTATCACCATCACTGACCAGACTCAGGTCCATGCCTTAGTTTAAAAGCAAAGATCTATCATGGAGCATCATAAAAGTTTAAAGTTTCTTTGTTCTGTCTCAATGAATCACAGCTCTATGGACCCTACATCATCAGGAAAGACGTTTTCAGGGTACTTGTGCATGTATGGCGCCCAGAGGGCCAGCAGTGCTTTTTCCTCCCTCTGCCCTGAAAGCCTCTCTAATTCCTTTACCACAGACTCTTCTGGCCATGTTCACCATGTTCTTCTGGCCACCAGTTCTCACCACCTCACCACTGTCTCCCCCCTCCTTGCCGTGTGTGTGTGTGTGTGTGTGTGTGTGTGTGTGTCTGTCTGTCTGTCTGTCTGTCTGTCTGTCTGCCTACCTGTCTGTCTATCTCTGTGTATGTATATGTGTGTCTCAGAGCATACACATGCACATGCTCTAACATCTCATACATACATACATATAGAAACACATTCACAAGCATGCAATTCTATCCTCCAGGACAGCCCTTCTGTAGCTCCTGCAGGGCTAGCAATCAGGGTTTATCTTTAGCCCTGGCTTCGAGCTAAAATAAATCAACTCATCTCTACCCAGGAAGGAAAATGGAACTGGACCTCAGGGAGAACAGTGGTGGCCTCCTCAGGCCTGGCATGTCATCTTCCCCTGCCCAACGAAGAGCAAATCCAGGCCCCTCAACAAACCCCTTCCTCTGCCCAGGGCCGCTGAAGCTCAGTGCAGCCACACCCTGTACTCACCACTCACATATAACCTACAGCCTCCAGCACCCTAGCTACACCACTTTCATAACCCTCGTGGGCAGAAAACCTGAGCCTCGTTCTCATACAGGTTATCAGTGACCAATAATACCTATGTTCACTCAAGGTATTAGCTGAGCAGTAAGATCTCCAACTCAGAATCCCAGTGGGAAGCCAAGCACAGGGGACAGACACTACACTGGTGAGATCTGTTGCACACACTGATGATAGGTGACTTGGAGGAGTTAGCATCTCTGTGAAAGAAGCAATGAGTTCCTTCCATACTGTGACCAGCAAACAAGAGCCAAGATCAGCATCACAGTCCTAGAACCATAACAGATGACATAGTCAAGGACCCAGAGTGAGCGTGATCTCTCTTAGTTTGCTTCCTGCCGCTGTGATGGAGATTAGAAACTCAGGAAGGAAAGAGTTAACTTGGCTTATATAATCCACCCTGGGGCCATAAGAGAAACTCAGGGGAACCGGGAGGTAGGAACTGAAGCAGAGACCATAGAGGAATACTGATCCCTGACTTGCTCTTAAACAAAGCAGGAACACCTGTCCAGGAGATGGCCCCGCCCACAGTGGGATGGATCCATCCACATCAATCACCAACCAGGAAAATGCCTCAAAGACATGCATACAGGCCAGTTTGATGAAGGCATTTTCCCAGTTGTGATTCCTCTTCTCAGACGACTCTTAACTTCTGTCAAAAATCCATTCATGTGGGGCTGGAGAGATGGCTCAGCGGTTAAGAGCACCGTCTGCTCTTCCAGAGGACCCGGGTTCGATTCCCAGCACCCACATGGCAGCTAACAACTGTCTGTAGTTCCAGTTCCAGGCAAATACCAAGGCAAATAAATAAATACATAATAAATAAATAAAGTTTAAAAAAAAAAAAAAATCCATTCATGTGATGAGCTTTGTGCATCAACTAATGCCCCAGGCTGGACCTGCCAAAAGTCTTGAAGATTAATCAGGAAGCTGTGGCACCTGAGAGACGCAATATCAAGTCTATATAAACCCACCTCAAGTCCTCACACATGCTCAGCAAAGCCATTTCCAGTCTTCCCGCCAGACCTTCATGGGACCACCTACAAACAAGGGTCAAGAGGTCAGACACAGAGGCAAAGTAAACTCAATCCTAAGAGTAGCGATTCCACACTGCTGTTTCAGTCGCAGACACACAAAACAGGTAGATAATAAGACCCAGCTGTTATAGAAAGTTTCCCGGGCCCCTTTGGGCCAGAGGTTTGGAACCTGGCCCGCAGCGGCTTTTGTCCCCCAAAGAAATAAATCAGACACTTATATTAACTTCATACTGTTTGGCCCATGTCTCAAGCACATTACTAGCTCGCTCTTTCATCTTAAATCAACCCATTTCTTGTAATCTACCTGCCACGTGTTCCGGCCCGTGACTCACCTGGATTCATTACATGTTTCTTCCTCGGGGGTCAGATGGAGACTGGCTAACTCCACCCTCCTTCTACCTGTCCTCTGATTCTCCACCCACTTCTACGGAGCTCCACATAGGCCAAAACAGCTTCTTTATTTACAGCATACAGAGAACATTCCACCACACCCAGCCTGGCAGCTGGTCCCAGGATGAGGGAATTTCATCACTCAGTAAGTCCTTCTCAGATGCCAGGGTGTTGTACAAAATTTTTGGTGCTTCTAGCCCAAGGTCAGGTCCCACAGCCCTGCTTGGACTCAAATAATCACACAAAGGCTTATATTAATACATGCTGTTTGGCCTATGGCTCTCTCATCTTAACCCATTTTTATTAATCTGTCTTGCCCTGTGGCTCATGGCTTACCTGTATTCCATTACATATTGCTTCTTAGGTGACTGGATCTATGCTTGAATTTTCTACCTGCTTCTAAACTGCTCTGCCATAGGCGAAAACAATTCCTTTATTATCCAATGGTATTCACAGCATAAGAAAGACACCCCATCGCCAGGGCCAGACCCTAAGGTCAGGATGCTCAAAACTCTTTGTGGGTTAGCATGTGCAAAAGGAGGAAAGAAGACGCACTGTTGGTCTAAGTGTAAGTCTGTTAGCAACGTTTCCCTTGCTGTGACCAAAAGTCTGACAAGAGGCAACCTAAGACAGGAAGGGCTTATTTTGGCTCACAGTTTGGGGGGTTACAGTCCTTCACGGTGGGCAGAGAGGTGACAGGGCTGGTCACTTGCATCCCAGGCAAAAAAGTAGAGAGTGGACAAGAGGCGGATATTCAGTTGAAACCTCCTGCATGATCCTGAAAAGCCTTATTCATTCTCTCTCTCTCTCTCTCTCTCTCTCTCTCTCTCTCTCTCTCTCTCTCTCTCT
>PVIH01024663.1:0-22290 GCA_004025045.1 Sigmodon hispidus | reverse complement strand
ACTGGGGTAGGAGTCAGCCTGCTAGCCTTCACTTCTTGACCTTGCCCTGGGCGGCCACAGCTTCCATGGCTTTCCGGACGGTCTCTTCATCTCCCAGGAACTGCATGGGTTTGACTGGCTTCAAGTTCTTGTCCAACTCATAGACAATGGGAATGCCAGTTGGCAGGTTCAGCTCCATGATGGCCTCTTCTGAGAGACCTAAGAGAGACACCATCCATGTTGAATGTAATAAGCATACACAGACACATACACAGACACCTCTGCCGTTTCATCCACTAGTGGCAAAGTGCTTCCTCAAAAACAAACATCTTTTCTGATCCATTCAGAGGAGCAGCCCCCAGTTACAACTGTTCAAGCCTCTAAAGATGAGGGAAAATGAGAAAACTGTAAAGTGGACCAAAGCTGCAACAAGTTATATACTCCAGCTATCTCCACAGATGTAGAGCCACAGTAGAGCAGGGCTATGTGCTTCTCAGACATTCTACAGTCCATCCACGTGCATATCACATCACTTAGCACATGACAATTCTGAACTGTACTGTGTACAGCAGAGTGTCAGAGGCCCGCTGACTTGGAGTCAGGGCCTTACTGTACAGCTCTGGCTGGCCTAGAACCCGGTGACTGTCCAGTCCTTGGTGCTGGGACTGGAGTATAAGCCACTTCCAGCTGGCAGACCGTATTTTGAGAAAGAAAGGAATAAGTTCTTCTCTAAGTCCATCTGCACTGTCAGACCTTTCCCAAAGGTCTCCTGCTACAGTCTGCCTGGTGACAGCTCTGCTTAGGAACTAAGGTAGGCCACCTTCATAGCCTTAAGGACTCCTATAAGAAAGTGCACATACCCTCCAGGTGCTTGACAATGCCCCGAAGGCTGTTGCCATGGGCCGCAATCAGGACTCTCTTCCCCTCCTTGATCTGGGGGACAATCTCTTCATTCCAGAAGGGCAGTGCTCTGGCAATAGTGTCCTTCAGGCTCTCACAGGACGGCAGCTGGTCCTCAGTCAGGTCTGCGTACCTGCGATCCTAAGCCACAAAGGCTGCTGGTTATTCCAGGTTCATCTATAAAGAGCTTTCCTGTGCATCAGTTCTACCATCTCAGCTCTGAAGGGACTAAGTGAGCAACGAAGACTCCCCAAGGGTCCAGCATACAACTAAGAACTTAAGGAAGGTGCAGTCATCATCCTGCGTCTCCACCCCAATCCATAACATACGCAAGTTAAAAAGGGAGGGTTAAACAAAACAAACAAGGTTTCCCAAGTCACTTTAGTTTGCAGGGTTTTTCCACATAAAGATATGAAAGAGGCAGCTCTCAGATACATATCATTAACTTCCAACTAAATCTTGTAAAAAGTGAAGGTCATTAATAAAAGGGTGAAGTTTTGCTAATTGTTTGGTCATAAATTATACCGTTAATAACATTAAGTAGACACACAAAGAGGCCATGGGGCCGCAGAGAGAGATCAGCAAGAGCACTTGTTGCTCTTCTAGGACTCAGGTTTGGTTCCCAGCACTCATTTGGAGGCTCACAATCATCTAACGCCAGTTCAAGGAACTGATATCTTTCCCTGGCCTCCAAAGGCACCAGGCACACCTAGGGTACACATACAAACATGCAGGCAAAACACTCATACACATAAATTAGGAAATTAAAAATAAGCAAAGCCCATGCCCTAACCCCTGATGCTGATTAAGTGACCACAGCTGGATATGGTCATACCTTACTGATGTTGCTGTAGAAGGGATGATCAGGCTCCATTGGAGGTGGTGGAACATCGTAAGATCGCCTCCAGATCTTTACCTGAGCCTCACCATGCTTAGCAGCAGTCTCTGCTTTATTGAGACCAGTCAAACCCCCATAGTGCCGCTCATTGAGGCGCCAGGTCCTGACTACTGGCAGCCACATCTGGTCAATGGCATCCAGGACTGTCCAGAGGGTCCGGATTGCTCTCTTCTGCACCGAGGTGAAGCAGATGTCAAATTCATAGCCAGCATCTACAAAGTAACAAGTGCCAAATGAGCAAAGTAGGGTGGCACATGCCTTTAACCTCAGTACCAGGGAGGTAAAACAAGTAGATCTTTGTGAGTTCAAGGCTAATCTGGTCTACATAGCAAGTTCCAAGACAGCTAGGGCTACAAAGAGCCTCTGTCTCAACAACAACAATAAAAAAAAGTGCCAAGTGAGAAGCTAACAAGAGCTAACCTGAAACACAACTGTTTATACTTGCTTGTCTTTGTGAATTAAGGAGCTGTCCCTTTCCTTATGCCAAGAAACACTGTTTTCTCTAGCACACAAGGCCCTCTTCAAAAACCAACCACAAACTTTTCTGGATATTGCTTCATATTGAGATTAACAGTAAAACAAAATATGAAGTAATTTCCTGCTAGTCATTCAACTGACAATGAGGCCACTGAGACAAAGTATTGGGGGGGGATTAATCACTAGGAAAACCATCACCCACAAGAGACAGATCTCCCCCCATAGCCTCTGGAAGAGGCTCTGAAAAGTGACAACCACCACATCCTTTACCACCTCCTTAACCAGAAGATCTTCCCAACAAAAGGCTGAGTCACTGAGATACCCAAAGAACAAGCCTCAGTTCCCATGATGAAAAGCTACAGGCTGTTTCACTACATTTATTTCCCCTTGGAATGAGGGCCTCACACTTGATACAAAGAGTTACAATAGCCCAAAAGACCAATGTGGTCCCCGCTTAGGACTCCGGCAAGAATGTCGTAAGATCAGAAACATAGACACTTCCTTCAAATGGCCATTCAAACCAAAGGATACCCAGGAGTACAATGAACTCCAGTCTCCCCCAGGACCCCTTCCTTCCTCAGCCTAAGGCTGCAAAGACAAAGTCTCAAAGTTTCAAAGCTTCCTTGTGAAACCAGATTCAAGACTGTTTTAAGTCCCATCAAGAAAAGCCCTGGTAAGACTGTATACATCTTAAGTTTTTTGTGTTATTAAATTATTCACAGTCGTCTTTTTGATTTTAGTATTTCATTCTTTAATCATTTGTGATACCCTGGATGATAAATTTTATCTCTCTCGGTTTTTGGAGTCAGAGTTTCTCTGTGTAGCCTTGGCTATCCTGGAACTCACTCTGTAGACCAGGCTGGACACAAAATCACAAAGATCTGCTGGGACTCAAGGTGTGTGCCACCCCCATCCGCTCTTCTCTCTGAAGCCTTGCTGTAGCCCGTTTCCTATATCCTCCCTTCTCAGCTCCCTGATGCTGAGAAAACTAAAGATGTGCTACACCACGTGCAGTCTCATCTGATTTTCTAAAACTTAATACTAACAGTATTTAAGACTGATATGAGATCTATTATTTTCAATGTATAATGATTGTACCCAGAAAACAAGCAGTTAACTCTGTCCTAAGCTAGGCATTAGCCAACTACCACAGACCTATACATGCCATAGAGCTAAAAATGGCTTCCTTTACCAGCACGTTCCTTTCTCTAGCCTCTCCTACATAATATGGCCATCTATCGCAAAGCATTCTCCGTTCGATGCATCAGGATTTCATGTCCAAAGCCATCCTTCTTTTGAAAAGACTGTACTAACTAGAGGACAACCGGGACACAAATTCCAAGATCATTTCAACACCAGCAACCTTTTCACGTGGCTACTGCCATGTTCAGTTTATACAGATGCAGGGCAGGATCGGCCCTAATCACCAATGGAAGCACCTTTTCATTCTAGGGATTCTCCTGGTTGCAGGCAGCAGTACTTGCTCCCTTATTAGCATTCCAAAATCACGGAGAACATAGGTGGTGCGGGGCGCCAAGCCTGGATAGGCAAAGGCAATCTTTATCTCCTGGACGCTTCCACCCTTTGCCCAGCCTCCGTCCCTGGCTTCCAGCCCACCAGTTCCACGCTTAAGTTACTCCACCCAGAAATGGGGCAAGGACACTGGATTAGAGCTAAGTAGGTATGACCTTGGACGAGTCTTGTCAGCCACTCTTCTAAACTACAGAAGGGAGCACAGATTAAAAGGAGGGAAATAAAATCTGCCTGCTTTGTGGACTGTAGAGAACATCAACTGATATCGCCCACTCACATCTCTGTATTCGTTTTGGTTAGATTATTTGTGGTATGCTGCTGAGCTACAAATCTCTCAGAAACACGCGAGTTTCCGGGTGTCTCTGATGTCATTAGGCATCCTCACCTAACTCCCCCGACTGCCCTGGACAAGCCTGTGGCCTACTGCTTTGCCTTGATTCGCAGGCGCCTCTCCGGGAAACTTGGGTACAGCAACTGCTGTCACGGGCTATCCTCCGCCAGCCACTCAGACCCTTGTGGTACCCTAAAGGGTCCTGGCTGCCACAGGTGGAGTTGCTCAGACTAGAAAAGGAGATTTTTGCCTAATGGCATCTGCGCCCTCTTTTTTTGGCACCTCTCACACTCCCACGGGGTGACCTTGAGAAGCAGGCTTCCCATCCTATGTTCACCTCCCCAGATGCAAACTCAGCTGGAGAGGCCGCCCGAGATGCACGCCTCTCGAGATGCGGAGGGAGGCTTAGGCGGCCTCCAGGCCGGTGAGGACCCCGCACGCCACACCGCGTCCCGCTCGTACCTCGCAACGCCTGTCCGCCGCGCTTCGCCTCCTCGTGGCCCGCCGGGCTCAGGTCGGCGTCGTACCAGCCGCTGAAGCGGTTCTCCAGGTTCCAGGCGCTCTCGCCATGCCGGATCAGCACTAGCTTGTAGGCGGCCATAGCGACAGGCAGGGGGATGCGGCAGAGACTGAGGATGGCTGAGATTCCGCTCACTCGCAGCCCGCCCCACTACCGCGCCTGCGCACTTGCGCTTACCCCGCCCCGCTCCCGCGCACTTTCACTCTGAAATCTTTCCACTCGCTCTAAAGACCTCCGCCCGCCAGGTGTGCGCATGCGCGCCGAGCAAATTCTGTGGCCCGCGAAGGGGGGGCAAGGAGCGCAGCGGCGGCAATGCGCATGCGCTGTGTATAGCGGTACCCGCGTGCGCCCCGGCGGTCACGGAGCGCACGTAAGCAAGAAAGGCGGAAGATCCCGGTAGCGCGTTTGCCGCCCAGGGTGTCAGCCCCTCAGTGCTTCCTCTTTAGGGGTAATCGCTTACCCTGTGAGCAGCTCTTTGGCTGTGCTAGCCTACAGTTCATCCCTGCGCAGTCGATTATTCATTCTTCCCCCTTTTATTTATACTTTGGACACATCGCAAGCCTCCCCTCAACCTCATTTGTAAAAGTGGTACCAGTCTTCCTAAAAGTGTTCTAGAAACATAGGTCGTTGCTATGTCTCTTTAATAGAATAGTTTGGTTTTCGAAACAAAGTTTCTCTGTGTAGCAATGGCTGTCCACCCTGTAGACCGGGTGAGTCCAGAACTCAAATTCGCTTGCCTCTGGTCCCCGGGTGCTGGGATTAAAGGCAGAACACTGTCCTTTTCTTTCTTTTCTTTCCTCTTCTCTCCCCTGCCCTTCCGTCTCCTCCCCTCCTCTCTTTTCTCTTCTTTTCAACACAGGGTTTCTTTGTGTAGTCCTGGCTGTCCTGGACCGCTGTAAACCAGGCTGGTCTTGTATTTATAGAGATCCACCTGCCTCTCCTTCCCAAATACTAGGATTAAAGATATGTGCCGTTTTTCTAGGTTTTTTTTTTTTTTCTTTTTAAGGACCTGAGTTCGATTCCCAGCGACCACATGGTGGCTCACAACCATCTATAATGACATATGGTACCTTCTTCTGTATACATAATAAAGATTTATTTATTTATTATGTATACAGTGCTGTGCCTGCATATATGCCTGCACACCAGAAAAGGGCACCAGATCTCTTTGTAGATGGTTGTGAGCCACCAAATGATTGCTAAACTCAGAACCTCTGGAAGAGCAGCCAGTGCTCTTAACCTCTGAGCCATCTCTCCAGTCCATTCTTCTATTTTTTATTGTAGCCCTCAATCAAATGCAGAATCTCTCAACCTTTTCTTTAAAAATGAACATAAATGGCTCATGCCCTTAATCCCAGCACTTGGGAGGCAGAGGCAGGCAGATCTCTGTGAGTTTGAAACCAGCTTAGTCTACAGAGTAAGATCCAGGACAGTCGGAGCTACACAGTGAAATCTGGCCTCAGAAAAAAATAAACAAACAAAATGAACATAATAGACCTGGGTTCAGAGGATCAGGAGTTCAAGATCAGCTTTGGCTACAAGAGACCTTGTCTCTTCCCCTCAAAAAAAAAAAAAAAAAACTGTAGATGAGAAATTAGAACACAATCACAAACTGTTCATCACTAGCACCCACTTTATACAGGAGTCTCTAGAACCCACTGCTTCCCAGTGAGGACTACGCTCCAAGGGCGATGTGGGTACAGCCTCCACAGGGAGCTTACCCACAAGGCTCTCCGGAAGCTCTCTCTTCCTCTTCCTTTCTGCAGTGTGTTGGTGAAAGAACAGAGGACCACTGGTTCTGCGGCCTTGTTTAGGAGCAGATTTGGCAAGCTCCAGTCTGGGCTGGAGCTTAGGCCTCCAAAGTTTTGGTTCCTGGGAACCCTGATGTTTCGTGGTTAGCAGTCCTGAGGCAACTATGTCTTCCAACACTGCTTGATTTAGCTCTCTGTTGACCTTGACCCATTTCTCCCCTCCAAACAGTATAAAAGATGCTGGACTTTCTAATGCTTGTCTTAAGTCCTGAGTTTATGTGTCTTCTTCATTTCTCATCCCCGGCCCTCCCACTCCACACCTCAGCATTTAGGACCCTATTCCCACACCTCCTTGTTCCTACACTCATCCTCACCAAATGCCCAGGCCTCCATTCTTTTTATTTCCATTATTTATTTTTTAGTTTTATATACACTGATGTTTTGCCTGCATGTATGTCTGTGTGAGGGTGTTAGATCTTGTAGAGACAGTTGTGAGCTGCCATGTGGATGCTGGGAATTGAACCTGGGTCCTCTGGGAGAGCAGGCAGTGCTCTTAACCACTGAGCCATCTCTCCAACCCTCAGGCCTCCATTCTTTATTTTTTTTTTAAGATTTATTTATTTATTATGTATACAGAAGAGGGTACCAGATGTCATCATAGATGGCTGTGAGCCACCATGTGGTTGCTGGGAATTGAACCCGGGTCCTCTGGAAGAAATGTCAGTGCTCTTAACCTCTGAGCCATCTCTCCAGCCCCATTTATTCTTAATGTTGCTTGTCACACTTGAGCTTTTGTGACTTTGCCTTGGTCCTAATCTATGTCCTCTTACCAAATTCTCCTCCTGCTTCACAAAATTAAGATTTCTGTGCTCTTACCCAGCTGGGGTCTTCCTTTCTGCAACAACTAGGAAGTGTTCTGTTGAAGCCTGATTTCAAATATGTCTCTGATTGGACTGGCTCTGGGACTTAGAAAGTGTCACTCTTCTTCCTCAGTTTCCCCATCAGGAAATGAGGACATAATTCACATGAACACCTGCATAGCACTCTGCTGAGAGAAATAAATGAGATAACCCATGTGATGGACTCAGCACTGTGTCCAACAATCAGTCCTAAGTGAAATGAATGTTAACAACATTGTACTCATAAATATTATTAACAATGTGATCAAGAAGACAAAAAAAATTAATGAGGACACCTGGGAGCACTCCTGCACGTTTACCTCCCAGCAGGGTGAAAACTAAGCAAACAACTAAGATACTGTTATGTTTTGTTCTCTCTCTCTCTCTCTCTCTCTCTCTCTCTCTCTCTCTCTCTCTCTCTCTTTCTCTCCCCCCCCTTCTCTGTGTGTATGTGAGAAAGAGAGATGTTCTGTTTTTATTTTCATTTTTATTTATTCTTTGGAGACATGGTGGTCTAGCTGTATGATGGATTCACCCAGTACTCCTGTCTCAGCCTCCTGAGTGCTGATATTATAGGCATACACATGCACTCATTCTTCCAGTACAGGCAGCTAGAATTCTTTAGGCAGTAGGCCAAAGGCCTCTGTACCACCAATCTTGGGAGTGCTAGTAAAACCACCTATTCAGCCTCTGGGTGAAGCCCCCTTCCCCTGTGACTCTGGTACCTTTAGGCTTTGATTATAGCATTGCATCATCTGTATCTGGGATTGTTAGAGTCTTTTTGTTTATTTTTTCTTATCATTTGGGGTTTTATGTTTGTTTTGTTTTGAAATGGGGTCTCTCTATAGCCCTGGCTGTCCTGGAACTTGCTATGTAGACCATCCTGGCCTTGAACGCAGAGATCTACCTGCTTTTGCTTTCTGAGTGCTAGGACTAAAGGAGTGCTCCCCAAAACCCACATGTAGTGGTTTAAATAAAAAAGGCTGGGGCTGGAGAGATGGCTCAGCGGTTAAGAGCACCGTCTGCTCTTCCAGAGGACCAGGGTTCAATTCCCAGCACCCACATGGCAGCTAACAACTGTCTGTAGTTCCAGTTCCAGCAAACACCAAGGCAAATAAATAAAAGTGTTTTTTTTTTAAAAAAAAAAAAAAGGCCCCCCCATAGGTTCATATATGTAGTAGTACTATTTTTGGTTGTAAGAAAAGAAGACTGGGGGGCTGGAGAGATGGCTCAGAGGTTAAGAGCATTGACTGTTCTTTCAGAGGTCCTGAGTTCAGTTCTCAGGAACCACATGGTGGCTCACAACCATCTATAATGACATCTGGTACCCTCTTCTGTATACATAATAAATAAATAAATCTTTAAAAAGAAAAGAAGACTGAGCCAAATATTGGGGGAAGGCTGAAATATCAGAGAGAGGAAGCACCACAGTCAATTCTCACCATACTGTCTTGCAACTTCCTCAACCTCACTCTTGATCTCTTCTGCCTGTCCTTCTGTCAATGGCTTCTGCCAGTCATTTCTGTTCTGCCTGGTTTCTACAGCCCTTATATACTCTGTCCCATCCAGGTTGGGATTAAAGGTGTATAGCCTTGAACTCACAGAAACAGAAGAAGTTCTATGTCTGGAGTTATGGAATAAAGGTTGTAGATCACCACTCCTGGCTTTCCCTGTGCTGGGATTAAAGGTGTGTGTGACCTTGTATTCAAGGATCAGGATTTCCTGAGCTGTCTGCCTAGGATTTGACTGTGTGGTCTCTCTGATATCCCAGGATTTATTAAATATTTAACATATATCCACACATATACTTGAATGCTTAGTCTTCAGGAAATAGGACTACACAACTTGAGAAGGTTTAGAAGAACGAAAAGGTGTGGCCTTGTTGGAGGAAGCATATATGTATATGGGGGTGGGGTGTTGAGGTTTCAAAAACCAGGACAGCTAGGCAGGCATGGTGCATGCCTTTAATCCCGGTATTTAGGAGACAAAGGTAGCAAAGGCAGGCAAATCTCTGAATTCAAAACCTGATTGATCTACAGAGCAAGCTCCAGGGCAGGACAGCCATGGCTACACAGAGAAATCCTATCTCAAAAAAAAAAAAAAGCACATACCCAGCCCAATGTCCCTGTCTGCCTGTGGATTAGGATGGAGTACTCTGCTGCTGCAGCCCATGCCTGCCTGCTTTTCACCATGATGACAATGACTGCCGCTCTGAAATGTAAGCAAGCCCCATATTAAATGCTTTCTTTACCGCCAGGGGCAGGCAGATCCCTGAGTTCCAGGCCAGAGAGGTCTGAGAACAAGTTCCAGGACAGTCAGGGCTACACAAAGAAACTCTGTCTTAGAAAGGAAAAATTAATTAATAAGAGTTCCCATGGCTATGGTATCTCTCCACAGCAGTAGAAAATGACTAAGATACTACTTAAATAAAAAGAACAGGAGATGATCAAGAAGCCAGGTTCATCAGTAACAAGTCAGAGGTGTCCTGTAGAGAGGGATCTGTGTTGGGTCTTGCTGTATCTGGTGATAGTCAGTTGTCCAGAGAGATCTGGAGAAGAAGGGGGCTGGGAGGCCTTTGAAGCCTGTGCAGCCATAATGCAGAGTCCCTAGGCAGAGATGACAACCCATCCGTGAGCATGACCGTATCTTGGATCTGAGAAACTTAAATCTGTCAGACCAGAAAGGAGGCGGAAGAGAAGGAGGAATCTTCTCTTTTAATTCTTCTCCTCCTCCTTCTTTTTCTTCTTCTTCTCTTGCTATTGTTTTGTTTGGTTGGTTTTTGAGACAGTGTTTCTCTGTATCACCTTGGTTGTGCTGGAACTTGCTCTGTAGATCAGGCTGGCCTCAAATTCACAGAGATCCACCTGCCTCTGCTTCCCAAGTGCTGGAATTAAAAGTGTGTGCCACCACTGACCAGCCTTTACTTTTATTTATTTTATGCACATGAATGTTTTGTCTGTGTGTATCTGTACACACCATAAGCATGTCTAGTAAGTACCTTCAGAGTTCAGAAGAGGGCATTAGGTACCCTGGAACTGGAGTTATGGAGGTCATAGGGAACCATTGTAGGCTCTGGAAACTGAACCTGGGTCTACTGGAACAGGAAGTGCTCTTTTTTTTTTTTTAAGATTTATTTATTATATATACATTATACAGAAGAAGGCACCAGATGTCATCATAGATGGCTGTGAGCCACTGTGTGACTGTTGGGAATTGAACTCAGGACCTCTGGAAGAGCAGTCAGTGCTCTTAACCTCTGAGCTATCTCTCCAGCCCCGCAGGAAGTGCTCTTAATCATAGGCCCCAAATCAGGACGATTTCTTTTTTTTTAAGTATTTATTTTTATTTTATGTGAACTGGTGTTTTGCCTGCATGTATAACTGTGTAAGGGTGTCAGATCTTGGAATTACAGACAGTTGTTAGCTGCCATGTGGATGCTGGGAATTGAAATCAGGTCTTCTGGAAGAGCAGTCAGTGCTCTTAACCACTGAGCCATCTCTCCAGCTCCAGGACGATTTCTTAAACACTACAAAAAAGCAAGAATAAAGCTGGGCATTGGTGGCACATGCCTTTAATCCCAGCACTTGAGAGCCAGAGTTAGGTGAGTCTCTGTGAGTTCAAGGCCAGCCTGATTTACAGAGGGAGTTCCCGGACGGTCGCTTTATTTTTTTCTTTTAAATCTTATCTGTAATGAACACAGTACAAGACACAAACACACACACACAAAGTGTCACAACTGACTCTTCTGCCCTCTAAAGCCTGGGCTGGAAGTAGAGAGACATTTTGAGAACAAAGCAGACAGACAAACAGACACTGGTCACAACTTGGGTACGATATGTATGACCTTAATCCTCCTACCCCTTCACTTGTGTCCAAGGGGTCATTTGCTCAGCTTCCCTTGTGCCCTGAAGACAGCTTTGTGGCCAAACAGGTTTCTGCTATTGTGTGGATAAAAAATGTCCTCCCCGGGGGCTGGAGAGATGGCTCAGCGGTTAAGAGCACCGTCTGCTCTTCCAGAGGTCCCGAGTTAGATTTTCAGCACCCACATGGCAGCTAACAACTGTCTGTAGTTCCAGTTCCAGGCAAACACCAAGGCAAATAAATAAATAAATAATAAATAAATAAAGTTTAAAAAAAAAAAACTCTTAAAAAAAAATGTCCTCCTCAAAAGGATCCTATACTAAAGGATCCCTCCCTATACAGGAGTGTAGGAAGTGGGACGAAAGGTCATTGGATATACAGAGTTCTGCCTCCCTCAATGGACTAACCCATAGGTGGGCTTACAATGTGCATAGAAAAAAAAAAGGAATAGATTGTTGGAGAGTAGAAGATCTACAGAAGGTAGAACTTAGTGGGGACAGTGAGTCACCTGGAGTGCACCCTGGAAAGAATTGCCCTGCCCAGGCCCTTTCTTCCCATTTCCTCTGCTTTCTCACCATAAGCTCAGCCCTTGCTGCTGTGATGTGCTGGATAAGCTGGGGAGACTCTTGACAGCTTTCTTTTTCTTTTTTTTTAAAGATTTATTTCTTATGTATACAGTATACAGAAAAGGGCACCAGATGTCATCATAGATGGTTGTGAGCCACCATGTGGTTGCTGGGAATTGAACTCAGGACCTCTGGAAGAACAGTCAGTGCTCTTAACCTCTGAGCCATCTCTCCAGCCCTCTTGACAGCTTTCAAGCAATGAGCCTGTGGGCTGTAAAAACTCAGAGACATGAACAGGACCCTGAGCCCTGTTATCAGCGCCTGGGCCTGCAGTGTGATGGGACGTTCCTAGGCCTGCGTTCTCCCTTTATTTATCCCTATCAAGTGCTGATGGTTCAGTGAAGGCCTGATTTAGAAGAAGTGGGATGAAGCCAGTTTTCTGGGTTGTGCAAGAAGATATGGATGTCATTCAGCCCCCAGGACTCCCTGTAAAGACACCACATGTCTTTCTTTGCCTGTGGAACCATCTCTCACATTCATCACCAAATGTTCAGCTTTGCGCTGGCTGGGGAGTGGGAGGAAGGAATTGAGCCAGACTGGGGCTCAATGTCTCTGAGCTTCTAAGTGAAGGTGTTGTGCCATGAAATCAAGCTCACGTTCCAGCCCTCAAAATGTGTCATCCTTGAAGATGATCAAAGCTTCGTTGACACTACAGGAAGTGTAAGAGGAAAAGCTTCCTGAGGACTCCCTTGGCCTCAGACCCTGGCTTTAGTCAGACATGGTAGCACATGCCTTTAATCCTAGCATTCAGGAGGCAGAGCCAGGCAGGTCCATGATCTGTGAGTCCAGGACTGCATAGAGTACCTTTGTCTCAATACCCAATCCAGGCTGGAGAGATGGCTCAGCAGTTAAGAGCACTGACTGCTGTTCCAGATGTCCTGAGTTCAATTCCCAACAACCACATCATGGCTCATAACCACCTGTAATGAGATCTGGTGCACTCTTCTGGTGTGTAGTTATACATGCAGGCAGAACATTGTATACATAATAAATAAATAAATCTTAAAAAAAAATACACAATCTAATCCAAAACCCAGCACTCAAGAGGCAGGCAGGCAGATCTCTGTGAGTCTGAGGTCAGCTTAGTCTACAGAGTGAGTTCCAGGACAGGCTCCAAAGCCACAGAGAGACCTTGTCTTGGAAAAACCAAAAAAAAAAAAAAAAAAAAAAAAAAAAAAAAAAAAAAAAAAAAAAAAAAAAAAAAAAAAAAAAAAAAAAAAAAAAAAAAAAAAAAGAGCTAGCTCAGAGGTTAAGAGCACTGGTTGCTCTTTCAGAGGTCCTGAGTTCAATTCCCAGCACCCACATGGTGACTCACAACCATCTATAATGAGATCTGGTGACCTCTTCTGATGTGCAGGGATACATTAAGGCAGAATGTTGTACACATAATGAATAAATAAATTTAAAAAAAAACTTAAACCAAAAACTTTAAAAAACAAAAAAGAAAGAAAAACCAAAAACCAAACCACCATTCAATCAACCAATGCATGGCGCGTGTGCGCGCACACACACACACAAACACACAAATCCCTGGCTTCAACTTGTAGTACTTGTCCAGCCTTGGGACAAGGCTTCATCTTCGTTTGGATTTGTCAGTACTAGCTCCTCTACTACTAGACCATGTATGAACCCACAATAACAAACTTTTTCAGAACTTATTCACACAAAGCTGCTTTGTGAGCCTATACAGATTAAATGTGGAGTACAAAACAGGCGGAGCCAGGCATGCAGGTGCATACCTATAATCTCAGCATCTATGAAGTGGAGGCACAAAGGTCACAGTAAGTTCAAGGCTAGCCTGGCCTGCTTAGTGAATTCTGTCTGAGTAACACCACACCAGCATTGTGACTCAGTGGATACTTCCTACCAAAGCTGGTCATCTCAAGTTCACTGGAAATCAACATGGTGGAGAGAGATGACTTCTACAATTTGCTTGGGGTTCTTTAGCTTTTGTTTGTTTGGTTGGTTGGTTGGGGTTTGGGTTTGGGGGGGAGTTGGTTTAGTTTGGTTTGGATTTTTTTTTAAACACTTATTTATTTATTTGCCTTGGTGTTTGCCTGGAGCTGAAATTATAGACAGTTGTGAGCTGCCATGTGGGTGCTGGGAATCAAACCCGGGTTCTTTGGAAGAGCAGACGGTGCTCTTAACCGCTGAGCCATCTCTCCAGCCTGGTTTGGATTTTTTGTTTGTTAGTTTTGTTTTGTTTTTTTTGAAACAGGGATTCACTGTGTTGTATAGCCCTGGCTGTCCAAGAACTCACTTTGAAGACCAGGCTGGCCTCAAACTCACAAAGATCTGCCTGCATCTGCTCTTCCTGAATGCTGGGATTAAAGGCATGAGCCAAAACAACCAGCAGACTTCCACAAGTTTTGACTTGCATTTGTACACTATCACACACATACACACACACACACACACACACACACACACACACACACACACACACACACACACACACGAGCTTAGGGGGTTGCTCAGCATGAAGAAGGACCAGAGCTGGAATCCCCAGAGTCCCTTAAACACTGTGAGTCTGGCAGCCCAACTATAATGCTAGTGAAAGACTCCAACCTCAAAATTTCCACAAGGCCAATTAGTAGGGAGTCATCCTGCAGGCAAAGCCTCAGTATATCAGGAAATCGACAGTTAAGGTTTCTTAAAAAGATAAGGAAGGCCATGGGAGGGTGAAGAGACCGGGAGTGTCTAATCTTAACACAAACCAGATGTTCACAGCACCTCCAGTATCAAAAACTTTACAACCTTGCCCCAAAGTTGAACCTTGCCAATGATTTATCACATTATCCCTCATCGGAATTTTATATGTAGTTCAAAGTAGCTGTCTTTATGTTTATGTTTAAGCTGATGAGACTCTCACTGTATAAAAAAGAGAGACTGTTCTTTGTACGGGCGCTTAGTTAGCTGAAGCTGCTGATCACCCACAGGTGCCTGTGTATTAAAATTACCTCGTGCCATTTATAGTCTGGGATTTCTGTGTGAGTTCTTGGGGCTGGGGTCTCTGAGGGTCTTTCACTAGCACTGAGAAGGCTGTAGCAAACTGGCTAGCCAGAACTGCCATTGCTATATCAGCTCTCGGTTTAGAGGGACTCTGACTCAATGAATAAACATGGAAAACCTCTGACACACCCAGCAACACACCGACCTCAGACCTCATGCGTGCAAGCACATGCCTACACAAGTACCAAAAAACGTTTGAGATACTTTTGTAAAGTTTAGTGAATGCCTGGGAGCTAGCGAAGTGCTAGTCTGGATTCTCCGAGAAAAGTCTGCCCAGAGAAGACTTGCAGAACTCTATTAGGAAAAGTGTGTGGGACAGAAGACAGAACAGGAAATTGGACAGGGCTGAATAACAGGCACTTCTCCCAAACCTTGAGCCTAATCACCCTTGGGAGAGGACCAAGCCTACCTTTTCTTCCTTGATGTGGGGATATTAAATTATGACCAGGCATACATCGCCTGAGAACAGTATCTCTGAATGACCAGAGGGATTCCAAACAGCAGTAGCAATAGTCAACCAGCACTTTGTAGGGTGAAGTCTTTCCTGGCTAGCACAAGTCTGGCCTGGATCTCTCAGGAATGGTTTCAGATATGCACTATTTATTTCCTGATAGACTCAGAAAAGCTAATCTAGGAGCTGTAAGCTGATGGCCAAGTGGAGACTAGCTGGGTCCTCTGAGTTAGATATGGTATGACTATTGTCATCTCGATTCTCATTTGTTTTTTGAGACAAGGTCTCTCTGTGTAGCCCTGGCTGTCCTGAAACTCACACTGTAGACCAGGCTGGCCTCAAACTCACAGAGGAGATCTACCTGCCTCTGCTTCCCTAGGGCTAAGATTAAAATTGTGCCCTGCCACCACCACCCAGCTGGCTATTGTCTTCTTGAGGCAGAGCAGCTGTGATGACCACAAGAGACCCAAGAAGATCTAATAAATTAGCATTTCCTTGTGGAGCCTCACAAGATCCTTGTGAGTCAGGCACCCCATCCTCCACAGTCCATCCATCATTATAGAAAAGGTAAACAGGGGCAGAGTGAAACTTCTCAGTGGTGTGGCTGCCTGTAAGTTGTCCAGAAGCCTTGCTGGTGAGGTAGCCAACCTATCAATCACCCTTGTTCCTGTTAGTGACCACAATTTATGCATTGCTTCACTGAGCCAAACTTGGCCTGTTAGCCCCCTTTCTATCTGAAGAGAATGAACATTTATTTCTCTGTATCTCTCCAGGAAAAAGCACTCAGCACAAGGTAACAGTAGCAGAAAGTATTAATAACACACTTAAAACTTGGCATATATATATATATATATACACACACACAGTGGAATGTTATTTGTCATGAGAAGGAATAAAGTATTAATTATAACAAGATCATACACACTTTGGACCATACTAAGTAGGGGGAAAGAAAACAGTCACAAAAGACCACATAGTAATGAGGGCTGGGAGGAGTCAGGCTGGTCCCCGTAGGCAGAATGACAGAGAACTACAGATGGATAATAGAGAGGGCAAACTTCCAGTTTTCTCCACACTCTTCTGTCCAGAGACAAAGAGCTGGAAACAAAAGCTTACAGGATTTTTCTCTCTCCAGCCAGTAGGGCTCCCAGCAAGAGGGCCTGACCAGGACACAGGTACCCAAGCTTGTGGGCCTGTCAGCTTTCCTGCCTTTTTAAAACTGATCAGCCCTTAGTTAGGGCAAAAAGACCCTTAAAAACCCTAAGTCCCCCACCCTGCTTTGTAGAGGTTTCTGTCCCTGTATCCCCACCTTGTGCATGTGTGTGAGTGTATTTCCTCACACCTAATAAAAAAAAGTATTTTTCACCAGTAGATCCAATTTGCTGTGTTTAATATTTTTCCTGCAATATACATTTCAATTCTTTAAGTGGCAGAGAAAACAAACCTGTCAAGACCCCTAAACAGAAACCCTAATATGATTCCAGTTACATTGCATATCGGGTGTAAGCAAACCTGGTTGCTTATGGCTAGGAGGTTGTTAGTATAAACAAGAAACAAGATGGCTTTCAAGCCCAAGCTGAATTCAAGTGCAGTTTGTTATTTGTAGTGAGCTCCAGGCAGCCAAAGCTTCATAGAAAAAGCCTATCTCAGAAAAAACAAAAAACAAAACAAACAAAACAAAAAAACCTAATGAATTCTGTGCTTTAAATGATTGAAGTGTATGTTACTTAAAGTGTATTTTATAGGAGAACTTTTCTATCCCACCAGCCAGTTCCCAAATAACCACACCGAGACTTAACATTATAAAAAGGCTTGACCAATAGCTTAAACTTGTTTTTTAATTAGCTCTTATAACTTATATTAACCCATTTTAATTAATCTATGTGCTGCTCTGGGGCTCATTTACCTCATCTATGAACTTCCCATATTGCTTCTTTTAAATCTGGCTCACAACTCCTCCTCAGACTCTATCCTTCTTCCCAGCATTCCATCCACCTCCCAAATTCTGTCTAGTTATTGACCAATCAGCTTTATATTAACAATGAGAGCAACACATTTTCACAGTGTACAGAAGGATTATTCTATAGCAGTATCTTATATTTCAAAGCTTTTTTTTGAAGTTGTAAACAGTTATTAAGGGGTGAGGAAACCCACCCTAAGATCCCTTGCCTCACAAAAGGAGAAGTAGGCAGTGCCTCTGGGGAGCCCACAATGGCTGTCAATCTACAGGGAAGACAGTTTTCTGTTGCTGGATGTCCTGGGCCACAGAACTCAACCTCAGGACTTCAGGAGTGTGGCTGGATAAGAACAGGAGGTTCTTTCTTGCGAAGCTGGAGCCATAAGGAGGGACATAGAAAAGGTCTCAGTGAAGGCAAGGGCCTTCCAGGCACCCTTCCAGGAGTGCTGTTAGGAATCTCCAGCAAACACACTTCTCACTTGCTGAAGCTCAAACACATCAAAGGGCTCCTGGGTAGCTACCCTCCGGAATCCTCCTCCTCAATCCCTCTCCCAAGCTTGCTGGGGAATTGGAGAGCTTCCTGCTGTGAAATGTCCCCCTTTCCTCAGAGACCTATAGGAAGGACCCCCACTGCCACTTTGTGGGCCTGATTTTTCTTCAACAGCACCCCCTTGCCACTTTCATATGCTGTCTGTCCATGGCATTAATAACTCTTCTTTGTATAATTGAGTGTCATTTTGTTTATTTTTGAGTAGGCAGTCTGTAGTCCTAGCTTCCTTGAGCTTTTTATGTAAACCAGGCTGGTCTCAAACTCACAAGGGTCCACCCGTCTCTGTCTCCCAAGGGCTGGGATTAAAGACGTTCACCACCTAGCCTGATACTAATAATGAAGAACTAGGGAAGTGCCTCTATTTTAAGCAAACCCCTAACCCCAGCTTGAAACAGTCCTGGTTTTTTAATTCTCAGAACTCTGAGTAGGAAGTACAAAACAGGAGAAGGAGCTAGCCTAGGGCCACCTGATAGCAACAGATTAACCAGCACAGAAGATCTATCTATCTATCTATCTATCTATCTATCTATCTATCTATCTATCTATATGAAGGTTTGACAGACAGCTGGCTAAGTTAACAGGAATTCTGGAAAGTCCCTAAAACAACAACAAAAACGAGCTAATCAGAATTGTATCCATACTGAGACCCCTAATTAATGTGTAATCTTACAATTTTTGCCTTTAAAAACTCGGCTTGTGGGCTGAGAAATGGCTCAGGGGTTAAGAGCACTGACTGTTCTTCTAGAGGTCCTGAGTTCAATTCCCAGCAACCACATGGGGGCTCACAACAATCTATGATGACATCTGGTGCCCTCTTCTGTATACTGTATACATAATAAATAAATACATTTTTAAAAAATTATAAATAAATAATTTGAAAAGGCTTATTATGCCAGTCATGGTAGTGCACATGTTTTAATCCCAGCACTAGGGAGGCAGAAGTACACTGATCTCTGAATTCAAGGAGTGAGTTCCAGGGTAGTCAGGGCTACACTGAGAAACCTTGTTTCTAAATACAACAACATTAAAAATAAAAAGGAGGAGGGCTGAAGAGATGGCTCAGCGGTTAAGAGCACCAGCTGTGTTTCCAGAGGTTCTGAGTTCAATTCCCAGCAACCACATGGTGGTTCATAATCATCCATAATGACATCTGGTACCCTCTTCTGGTGTGGTGTGTAGGCATACATGCAGGCAAACCACTCTATATGCATAATAAATAAATAAATCTTTTAAAAAAATAGGCTGGAGAGATGGCTCAGTGGTTAAGAGCATTGATTGTTCTTCCTAAGGACCTGACTTCGATTCCCAGCATCCACATGGCAGCTAACAACTGTCTGTTATTCCAAGATCTGACACCCTTACACAGTTATACATGAGGGCAAAAAACACAAATTCACATAAAAATAAAAACAAATATTTAATAAATAAATAAAAATAAAAAGGAGTAGAAAAAAAAAGACTTCATTATTGGCAAAGACCATTCTGCTGCCATGACAAAAAAAAATTACCTTTCCAAGTTTTAAGCTATTTAATGAAAGGCAATGCATGTCTGAGTAGTCGGACAAGGGCAGTTTGGCCTATGGCTACCCTCTAGCAACAGCCAAGCAACAGTTGACTAACAGTGACCACGGACTAGCCTCAGACTTCCTCATCTTCTGCTGAAGCTCACTTCTCTGCTCCAGCCAAAGCCACTGGACTTGAGAGGCATGACTTTACCTTCCTTAGGCAGCAGCATTTCCTTCCTTCTTCTGGGGCCTTCTGCAGGACTGTGTCAAACTGATGCTAACCTCATTGCACTGTCTCATCGCAGGCACACAGCAGCAGCAAACAGATTTTCAGACACAGAAACTTTGAAATGAAGTCACCTGTCCCATGTCACACAACAGGATGTGACTCCAAACCCAGGCTAGTACTCAGTAACAACCATGTTCCACCCAGGTTGTCCTGATGAGCTTCTTAGGGCAATAAAGGCTTTCTCTATCCCCAGAGCCAGAGGCCTAAATTAAACATCCAGGCCACAGACGTCCTCTTTGTCCGGGACAAGAGGCTAACCTTCAATTTCCCTTTCCAACTATCTGGTGTCCCAGGAGATTACAAAACCACTGACCTATAAAGGACCTTCCTGCTCCTTCTGGCTTTAGCTCTCTGGGTATGGTAATTCTGTTTTCTCCATTGGAGCCTCACATTTATAGATGTTTCTACAGAAGGAGTTTCTAATTATGAGTTATCTCTGTGGGCTTCTGCCTAGCAGTCAGGTCTTGTGCCCTCGGGGAAGCCACTAAACCCTTTGAGGCCATGTTTTTCACTTGTGAAATAAGGAGGGAGACTGTGCTCGCCTAAGCTTAAATTATAAATAGGTGTTATGGAACTCAAGGCTGGTTTTTTTTGACAGCAACATGCCTGCTCACTGTGCGCAGAGGTGTAATCAGAACCTTCTCGCAAGTTCCTTTTTAGGTTTTCGTGAAACCTATGAGTAGGAATGTTCGTCTGTATGCTGTGAAAATCATTCTTTAAATGAAGAATCTGTTTTGGCCATGGTGGGGCACCATAGAAGAAACAAGTGGGGAAACTGAGGTTCAGGTAGGAGGAGTGCAGTCACTCAGACTTGATCCAGCTGCCAAAGAAGACACATGTAAGGAAACCAGGTGACCTGGGCCATGACCATGTGGTCCATGTGGCAGATTAATAAAAATAGGCTGAATTAAGATAAAAGAGTTAGCTAGCAAAGTTAGCTAGGTCAGACAGGATGAAATTAATATTAGTGTCCGACTCAAATTTTAGGGGGGGAAAGCAGTTGCTGGAAGGTCTGAACCTCTGGCCCGTATGGGTTCAGAAACCTTATACAACAGATTAACTCCCCAAGTTGGACACCAGATATCACTGAAATTATTCAAACTATTTATCATATAAGGATGAATATTTATTAAAGGGTTAAACAAGCACTCAGGGATACAAGGTAACCTTAATGCAATCCTAGGAGAGGTGAAACTTCCGGTGCTGGATGTTCGGTCTTCCCCCAGAGAAAAGCAGGAACAAACAGGAAGGCGGTTTCGGGTCCCAAGTCCCCAATGATTCTGGTCACACCCCATCAGGGTCTGGATTCTCTGATGTCACAAGTGCTTTGTTGGGTAACCTATGAATCCCACTACAAGGCATTTTTATTTTATCATTCCCATTTTACAGATTCAAAAACCTGAGGCTCAACCAGAAGAGGATGCCAGATCTCATTACAGATGGTTGAGAGCCACCATATGATTGCTGGGAATTAAACTCAGGACCTCTGGAAGAGCAGCCAGGGCTCTTAACCTCTGCGCCATCTCTCCAGCACCTCATTCTATAAGTTCTGTTCACCTACAAAACCCTTGCAAATATATATTTTAACAAATACACATAAATCATATACAAATACATGTGATACTTTGATATGAAATATTTGATATAATATGATATACATATATAAATATGTATGTACACACACATATATGGGAGTTATTAGAATAGCCTATATCTTAGTGACTACAACTGTGTTGATCCTGGCAACTGCCTATATTCTATTTCTGATAAAGGTATAAAAAGTCTGATTGCTCTCAATAAAATTGCCAGCCAGATGGATCTTTAAAAAAAAAAGAAAGTGGGAAGATCCAGTTATAATCTGGATTTTGTTTTATTTATCATGTATATAGTATACAGAAGAGGGTACCAGATGTCATCATAGATGGTTGTAAGCTTCCACGTGGCTCTTCCCAGATCTTCTCACTTCTAATGATTTAATTAAGAAAAAAAAAAAATCTCTCACAGGTGTGCTCAGCCATTTGGGTTTTAATTAATTCCGGATGTGGCCAAGTTCACAACCAAGAATGGCCATCACAGAGAATAAGATGGCTTGCTCAAGCCACACAGCATGTGGTCCCAATTCAAATGGTGTAGATCTAGTGCACATACTATGGGTGGTTCCTTGTAGCTTATGTGCTGCGAGGGACCCTGGACGTGCCTAAATCCTCTTGATGGAAGCCAATTACAGAAGTCATGGGTAGGGAAGTTGGTACTTCACCAAGGAGGTGAGCCTCTCAGTGCAGGGTGGGAGTGGGTTTCTTGTGCACACAGTTTGGAGGTGAGGATCTTTCTGGTATTTCCCCTAAAGGCTAGGAAGAGTGAGCACCTTGATCTCTAGTTGAAAAATCCTAGCCTAGTCAACATTGTAGCCTTTATACATGGGTACAGCCCAAATTGCCTGAAATGTTCCCTCTTGTGGCGAGGATGTGTTTCTACACTCATGCAAAGTACCATTAAGCTTTTGGAATTTCCCACATTTTGACATAGATACACTGTGACAATTAATTTTAATTGTCAACTTGACAGAATTTAGAATCATCTAGAAGACAAATCTCTTGTGGGGTGTGTGCATTGTCTCTAATGGCATTTCCACAGGTGTTTAGCTGAGGTGCAAGGACCTACCCTGAATGTGGACACCACTAGTGGATCAAGGACCCACCAATCAATCTCTCTCTCTCTCTCCATCTCTCTCTCCATCTCTCTCTCTCTCTC
>PVIH01024662.1:0-22295 GCA_004025045.1 Sigmodon hispidus | reverse complement strand
TCAAGAGTGAGTCAGGTGTTCCTATAGATGGACTGGGGTTTGAAGGGTCAGTCCAGGGTGTTTCTGATCCCAAGCTGTTCAGTGGTTGTGGTTTGCTGCTTGGGCATGTTTGACTTTTTTTCTTGTTTGTTTGTTTAGAGACCACTAGTGAGTGAGTACATCCCCTGCTTATCTCTCTGAGTTTGTGATACTTCGCTCAGGAGGATAGTCTCCAAATCCATCCATTTGCCTGTGAATTTTAGGATATCATTTTTTCTTACTGCTGAGTAGTATTCCATTGTGTAGATGTACCACAGTTTGTTAGTCCATTCTTCAGTTGAGGGACATCTAGGTTGTTTCCAGGTTCTTGCTATTACAAATAAAGCAGCATTATTCTTAATAGCAAGAACCTGGAAACAACCTAGATGCCCCTCAGCTGAAGAATGGACTAATAAACTGTGATACATCTACACAATGGAGTACTACTCAGCAGTAAGAAAAAATGATATGCTAAAATTTGCAAGCAAATGGATGGATTTGGGGAATATCCTCCTGAACGAAACCCAGAAAGATAAGCAGGGGATGTACTCACTCATTATGGACTCTAAACAAAAAAGCAAAAAGCAAAACATGTCATAGCTGCAAACCACAACCATTGAACAGCTTGGGATCTGAAAGACCTGAGAGTGACTCCTTGGATCCCACTCCCTCCAGAGGAACACCTGACTCAGTCTTGATGTTGGGGTGAGAAAACTGAATCTGCCATAAGTGGATGTTGAACTAAGCCATATTGGGACCTTGGGACCTCCTGCCCTTGCTGGGGAGGAGATAAAGAGATGTGGAAGGGAGCTTGACCAAGGATATACATGGATAAAAAAATATGACTTTATGCATAAAGAAATAAATTATTAAAATAAAGTGTGGACAAAACAGATATTTGTGGAAGATTGTTTTTCTAAGGAGGAAATGAAACATAGATAGATGGACCTCAGGATGCACAAACTAGACAAGGTACATAGTGTCTGTGAGATCATGTCATTGCCGAAACAGGTCACAGGGCCAGCTTATGGTCAGGAAGAGAGGAAAGGAATTCTGGGCTCTACTCCCTAATTGTGGACTGACAAAGTACCATGTGGATGGAAGGCAATGGTGCAAGCTTTGCAAACACCATCTGACATAACCAGTCTATGTGATCAGGCAAAGCATAGGAAACAATGAGGTTTAGAGGGTTTTATTATTTTTTAAAAATTTATGTGTATTTCTATGAGTGCAGGTGCCCATGGGTGCAGGATTGGATATCAGATCTCCTTGGAACTGGATTGTGAGCCACCTTGTATGGGTACTGAGACCTGAAATCTACAAGAGGAACAAGTGCTTTCAACCTCCAAATCATTTCCTTATCCCCATGAGAGTAACAGTTAAATGAAGAGTAAAGGAAGGAGAAGGGGGAGGGGCAAGTCTTAGAGACACTTGGAATAATGACATTCCAGACCAAAATAATTGAGTATGATAATGTAGATGTCAAAGCCAGGCAAAAAGAGCAGAGGAACCACAGGCAGCAACTGTGACAAAATAGGAAGAGCTCAGATGTGCGCATAAAGAGATGGAAGGGTCCTGATGATGTGAGTCTTTGAGTCAGTTGGAATGAGGATGCTGAAAAGGACAAGTGGATGAGTTTCCTGCTTATGAAAACAGCAACCTATGCCCCAGAAAGTAAATGAGCAGCATGAATGGATTATTTTGTAAATGGGGAGATCATAAGAGTGGGTATGAAACTGAGAGGACTGATAACTGACTTTGATGGGATGCATGTTGTAAAATCACCAAATAATAAATTTTTAAAAAAGAAAAAAAATAAAGGAAACAGCAACCCATTGATAAGGTCCCTTCCATGTGGTAGCAATCGAAATAAACAAAACATTTTGAAAAAATAAAGATAACTGCAAATCTCTAGGCATAGGCGAAGGACTGTTGTGTAAATTGTCCTGTTCTTGGGCAACTATAATCCATTGTGGTACAGCTTTTGCAGAGAGAAGACAAGCCACCTTCACCAGAGTTTGCCTCTGCTACTCTGCTTTCTCTGTATCAATGAATTGTGTGTGTGTGTGTGTGTGTGTGTGTGTGTGTATTTGTATAAATCTAATTGCCTCTTCAGATACTATATAGCTTCCAAATTTATCAATTCTAGAACTATATTTTCTTTTTCAATTTTATATATGATATAGTTATTGATTAGATGTTAAACCAGAATATTTCCAAAATGGTCCCTGTTATAGCACGGCAACCTTAGAACAGAAACTATCATTAAATATTTGGATGTTTAGGACCAGCTCACTGATGTCTGCTTGCTTCTTTTCAGGGAAACTGCTGAAAGCAGAGTACATCCTGAGCAGCCTGATAAACAACAATGGAGCAACCGGTAAGTGTTTCACATAGATCCATGCATTCCTCAGGCCCTACCATGGTCTTGATTTATAACAGCTCAGTCTATGTTGGCTATTCATGGGACTACCAGGAGATGGATCTGCAATGAAGTGGCTTCTGTCAAGCTTCTTACTAATTTCTGTTTTCATTTTCTCTAAATTCAAGTGCAAAGCAAAATATGTTTGGTACTTCATTGCTTCCTTATAGTAGAACTCAATTAGGGTACAATAACTGCTGCTGCAGATTGGAAACAGGTTTCTCTCTGTCCTGCTCTATCCTGCAGCCACTTCCAAATATTCACTCAGAGGCTTGTATTAATTTTAAATGTTTGGTTGGTGGCTCAGGATTATTACTAGCTAGCTCTTAACCTACGTTAATAGAGCCCAGTTCTATTAACCTATGTATTGCCATGTGGACCATGGCTTACTGGTTCTTTTACATCTTATTTCTTGGGCAGCTCTTGGCGTCTGCCTGATTCTGCTCTCTTCTCTTCCTCCCCTTGGTTGTCCCACCCATACTTTCTGCATGGATACCAGCCAATCAGCTTTATTATTAACAATGGGAGCAAGACACATTCATAGTACATGAGAGAACATCCCCATAGTTTGTGAGTTTGTGGACCTGACCAAGGGCTCAGTTGAAGCTCTGGACAGAATCATGGGGTGGGTCTGGGGATGAAGCTTCTGGTTCAGAGGAATGTACCTGTGGCCTCATGCATTTCACTGTTTTAGAAACCCATTATGTTATATAACAACTTTTATAAAAAGTGGTTTTTATAATTACTTTTCTTTTGATATTCAAAGACATAAAAGAAAGTGGTAAGAGTTGTCTGGCAGATCATTTAAACCTTCAGAAGGTTTGTTGGGAGTTCTAAGCATTGAAGTCATTAAGTTTTCCAAAATGTTGAACACAGTTTTCAGTGAACTTTGAGAATAGGCTGAGATACATTGGCTCTTGGTTCTTAAAATTTGTGGACAACTCCAAGAGGTTGACAGGTTGGGATGCAAATATCTACTTCATGTCTTTCATTTGTGGATGCCAGCACTAAGCCACAGTGTTCACATTTTATGTCTTCTACACTCTACAAGCACACCATAAAAACCCATATATGCACACACACACACACACACACACACACACACATACTCTACTTGCACACATAGAAACTAGGAAGAAAGCAGTGCAGTATGATGGGACAATAAAAAACCCAATTCCATGTTTATCCACTGACATTTTGTATCCTCCTTATTTCTTTTGCCACCCACTGGGCCAGTTGACCAAACAGAACAAAAAGAATAATAGAATGCATGGTACAGCGCATACGTGTGGGGAAAGGTCATAACAAGCCCCCAGTGTTGCAGAATTAAGATATGCTAATATAAAACTGACAACCCAACCTGCTTCCCCACAAGCTTCAGCCCACCTTCTCAGAACTTTACCTGCCTCACACAATGACCACCATAAAAATCAAAGCCACACACCACTCCCTTTATTCAGTCAAGTGGCCAGCGTGAGTGCCAGCCCAGGTCTCCCTAGCAAGTCTCATTACATGAGTAATTAGTTCTTTCATAAGTTTTTGGTCTATGTGGATTCGTCACCTTTAGTATCCAAATAAATATCGTGTGGCTGGAACTGACCCTGCAGTCTAAGAGACAGCCACAGACAGTGCGGTCTCACTGTGGGTAAGAAAACCTGGGGTCAGAACCTGGGGACCCTTCAGAATCTGGGATCTGAGAAAGAAGATGAACTCTTCAGAGGCCAGAGAAGAGGATCGCAGGTTGGGATGATGTGAGTACATGTAGATGCATGAAGCAAAAGATACAAGTGAAGGCTCTGGGAGAAAGACCTGTTGCTATGACAGCTGCAGACATATAGAAGCTGGACCCTGTGGATTCATGGGGATTGGAGCTGTCTCTCAAATCTCAGTTATGTGTATTCATGATGACATCTATCATCATAGATTTCCTTTATTGACTCCAGGCAATGTCTTTCTTTTTATTTCAGGTACCTGGCTATATAGAAATGAAAGTGACAAAATCCTGGTGCAGTCGGTCTGCATACAAATCAGAGGGCAAATTCTGCAAAAGCTAGGTACTGTCTGATGTCAATCATTATCCCTTTTCAGGCTCATATACAGAGGCTGGCTATAAGAATTTACTGTGGGGTTTTCTTATTATATCTGATCAAGACTGTCATACTCCACTTCCCTTAGCTGTCCTATTGAGAAGAAATAACATTTAAGATATTAAGAGCTGAGGTAAGCATGGCTGTGTACACCCATGTAACCAACTCTGTAGACTGAGGCAGGATATCTTGAGCTAGGAGATTAAGGCCAGCCTGGGCAACATAGTAAGATTTCATTTTTTTTTAAATCCCATAACTAACTGGGCAATGGTGGCACAAGCCTTTAATCCCAGCACTTGAGAGGCAGAGGCAGAAAGATCTCTATGAGTTTAAGGCCAGCCTAGTCTACAAAAGCAAGTTGCAGGACACCCAGGGCTATTAAAACCCTGTCTTGAAAAACCAAAAATAATTCCATAACTGTTAAGAATATTCATAAGAACCATACAGTGATGGCACATGCCTTTAACCCCAGCACTTAGGGAACAGGGGCAGGCAGATCTCTGAATTTGTGATCAGCCTGGTCTACAGAGCAAGTTCCGGACAGCCAGAGCTACACAGAGAAACTCCGTCTCAAAAAACCTAAAACCAAACCAAACAAAAAAAGAATATTAATAAGAGAATTTTTTCTGTTAGCAAAATTTACAGTCATTGTGACTCTTCACTGACTTGGGTTCCTCATTCACACCTTGGAGTATTCACAAATTTTTTGAGCAAAGTTTTCAAGCTCTAATTAGACTAAAAGATAAACTAAAGGTTTTGAAATTTTTAATAGAAGTTGGTAACTATCTTCTTATAAATATAGATAACTTCAAGGGAAGAAATAAATTGCTATATCAATCTAATCTAACCTGACTTTTCCTAATAGAAGCTAATGATCATTCATAATTTTTTTCTAATTACTTACTTTATATATTTATACTTATAAATATAAACAATAACTTGTTAATTACTTACCTGTATATAGATGCTAACAGCCATTCCTATTCTTCCTTTGTTTTTCAGGCATGTGGTATGAAGCAGCAGAGTTGATATGGGCCTCGGTAGTAGGCTACATGACACTCCCTCAGCCAGATAAAAAGGTTGAATGCCTACGTGCAACATGTCCTCTTCCTGCTTGTCTTTGGATAGTTGTCTCTTTACAGCATCATTAACTTCATCATTTATGGATTCTATCTGCACCGTCTTATTTACTCTACACAAGCACAGGACCAGGAACATTTAGGAACTTCCTTGTATGATATAATTGGTCTTGGCCTATGACAGGTTTCTGTAGTAATTCCTAACCACCAACTATAAATTTAGCTCACTGCTCCACTGTCTTTCTTATCACATATTCAACCTTTACTTGATTCTGTAATAATGGTGAGTTGGCCACAATACTTATGTTTAAAGTCATTTTCCAAGAGCTGAGTGAAAAAAGTTTTCTTTAATTGCTTATGTAATAACATCTTTAAGAAACTAACACTCAACCCTTGCTCTAACATTGGTAGTTTTATTCTCTATAATCCTGTGGGACTGTCCTCTCGTTATTCAAAGCCTCCATTTTCCAGAGTTGTGTCATCAGTGTAAGGCCTATCTTCTTTTGCAATACATAGAGTAGTATGAGATCTCTCCCATGCCAATTATTTGGACCTATTAATTAGATAAATTAATGCTGGTAACCCATTAGAACTTCAAATTAGCCATATTTCAGTTCATCCCCATGCCTTGAGATGTGACGCTCTTTTAAGCCCAGCAATAATTCAAAGGTATCTCCAACATCATAGTCATAGAATAAATAATAACAAGCAGATAGTTCACATGGAATAGAGTCATTGACTGTAGGCCATAAGATGAAAGAATTTCAGACTGATTTGTTTGTTTTCCCTACAGGGAATTTCCACATCACTGGGTATACTGGCAGACATCTTTGTTTCCATGAGCAAAACAGATTATGAAAAGTTTAAGAACAGCCCACAGGTTAACTTGGTAATTATCATTTGTTTAAAACATGGTTTGGGATGGCATCCCCTAAACTCCTGTCAATGCTGGTTCTGGCTTCCAATGTTTGGTGTAGGTTACCCCACTTCTTCCCCTTCTATATTAATGGGAGCAGCTCTAAGGGGTCCTTTTATCTTGGTCTTTCCAACCTCTAGCACTGAGTCAAATACACAAAGGGCACTGGAAATGTTCAATTGAATGAATGGTTATCACCAGAATGATTTTCAGTCCCATATGTTTCTTTTCAGTGTATTGCAAAATTCAGCATCCAAACTTGACAATAAAAGGATAATAACTGTAAAACAAAAGTAAAGAAAACCACTGTGGGAGTAACAGAGGGAAATGATTCAGTCGGCAGAGTATTTTCCATAGGAGGAGCTGAGTTTGTTCCCAAACCCCCACATAAGATCCAGGCATGATGATGACACATGCTTGTAATCCCAATGCTGGACACAGGAAGAACCTTGGAGCTTGCTAGTCAGCCATTATAGCTGAACCTATGAGCTCCAGGTCCCAGTAAGAGACCTGTCTTTAAAAAAAATGGCTAGGGCAGGTTCTGAGAAAGACAACCATGGGAAAATTTTATTGTTGTTCAAATCAGAGCATTGAGGATTTGCTTCATATTCTTATTCTAATAGTACTAGACTTTAAAAAAGAACTTTGTGTACTGACCACTCCTCCAGTAGAAAATGAGCTCCTCCGTGAAGACTTACAGTTCACTGTTTCCTCAAGTCTAGAATGGTGACTGGCCCCATGGAGGTGCCCAGGACATGTTTCCAGAATGAATGGAGGAATCTTCATTGGTGTGAAGCCATAAAGAGACCTTCGCCAAGAACAGCACAGAGGTCATCATCAGCCAGTCTGGATACAGAATGTAGCTGTTTCCATGTTCGAGGAAGTGCCCCCATTTCCCAGAGAGGCTCATCTGATTGACTTTGCCTCAATGTTGTACATGCTACAGACGACCTTCTTGGTTGTGAATGCACGAGAGGGATGAATATGGCTACAGAAACCCAATGCTCTGGGTTCTTTAGACCCACGTAGACTTTCTTGGCACTGTTCTGACAGATTCCTGATGAAAGGGAGGGATCCTGAAAGAAAAGCCATGGAATGCCACAGGTGCTACTTTACCAATGGAGAAGTAGGAAAGCTGCTTCACATTTTCTTTCTTGCCTCTTTCCCCACAGGCTTTGCTCAAGGAGTTCGACCACCATCTGTTGTCGGCAGCAGAAGCCTGCAAACTGGCAGCTGCCTTCGGTGCCTACACTCCCCTGTTTGTACTCACAGCTATGGTAAATACAGGTGCTCTCATGCAGCAGGGAGGGAAATGTTTATCCTTGAAGTAGGTACTGGTTCCTCTCTGGCACTTATGCTAAGACTCCACTCAAGAAAAGCACTGTTAGTCACAGTGACTGTATCCAGGTGGCTGCCATTCCTTCAGCCCAGCATCTAATGTTGTTTGTTCCAGAGCAAGGGTTCTTAAGACTGCAGCCTATCAGAACCACCCAAGGAGCCTCTTCAAAACACATGTTCCTGGGATCTACTCTATGCTTGTTAAACGCAAATCTCTTGGATTAACAGGCCAAAATCTTTCATTTTGAATATAGTTAACTTTGGGACCAAAGATATGACTCAGCAGTTCAAAGCAAGTGCTGCTCCTGTAGAGAACCTGAGTCAGGTTCCTAGTACCCACATCAGGTGGCTTTGCCCCAAGCAATCCAACACCTTCTCTGGACTCCCTGGGCATATGCATGGACATGTAAACAGACACACATACACATAACTGTACTATGAAGTTTCTGACCTGGACTTTCCGGCCTAGCCCTGAGATTCAGACCCACTCGCAGCCCCACTGTGGCTTAGCACCAAATAATCACACAGAGGATTATATTAATTTTATGCTTGCTGATTGACCTAGGGCCCAGGCATGTAACTTGCTAGCTCTTTACTCTTAAATTAACCCATTTGTTCAGCCGTGCAGCTCAGTACCTTTTCTCAGAGCAGCATAGTTGTCCTCTGCATCTGCTGGCTTCTCTGCTGGTCTGTCTAGTGTCTTTGCTTCATCTCTGCTCTGTTTTTCCTGTTCCAAGAGTTTTCTTTGTCTGGTAGACCTGCCCATACTTCCTGTCTGCCTTTGGCCAAACAGCATTTTATTAAACCAGTAGGTGGGATAATTATTTACAATGTAACAACAAATTCCCACTACACTTAACTTTCAACATCTAGTTAATTTAATAATGTATATGGTTAACTCCTTATCTGCAAGTTCCACACCCTTACATTTACTTCATCAACTTTGGATCAAAATTTTTACATCTGTAGAAAACATGTACATATCTAGTGAGTGCAGTATTGGCACCGTGTTACTTATTAAAAGTGACCTATAGATGATGCATGTACATATTTTGTATGCATACTATTTTATTCAAGAGAATTGAGTATCCACAGAGTTTAGTATCCATATGGGAAACCAGCACACAGATTCAATACACAGGTAGATTTAAAACCCACAACTTATTGTTTGAATTATAATTAAATCAATACCTTTACTACAAAGAGAAATTAATTAGGTTTCTATCCTAGGTATAGACTTGTGTTAGTGAGAGATTTTACCACTGTGACAAATAGAAAGGCTGTGAGAAATAATCTAAGGAAAGAAAGGGTTATTCTTTGTTTTCTGTTTTGCTTTGGTTTGGGTATCATTGTTTGCCTTTTTGCTAACAGTTTCAGGGGTTCCCATCTGTGGTTCATTGGCTCTATCACTTTGGCCCTGATGTAAGATAAAATATCATAATAACAGGAGCTGTCATGAAGAAAAAATTCAGCCTTGTGGCTGCCGGTGATAGTCGGCATCCATTTTCCTTATTCTCCTTCTCTTCCAAACTCGCTCCTGCTTATTGCATAGTGCAACCTACTTTCAAGGTGGGCTTTGCATCCCTTATATAACTGTCTCTGGTAAGTCTTCACAGCCTTCTCAAACCTAACAGACAGCCCAACCATCATACACCATTTACTAAAAATGAACAACAGCAGAGATTATAAGTCTGTCATATTCAGTTCACAAGCATCAGGCTCCTTGCAGGATGGAAGGTAAAGATAATGTCTAACAGTCCATAATCTCAGCACTTGGTAGGCAGAGGCAGGTGGATCTTTGTGAGATTGAGGCCAGCTTGATTTACATAGTGAGTTGTAGAAGAACCAGGGTTACTTAGACAAACCCTGTTTAAAAAAAAAAAAAAAGAAAGAAAGAAAAAGAAGAAAAGTTTATTCTGATTCACATCTAGTACCTGATGCAATTTGTGACCTGCCTTTGTTGTTCTCCACAGATTATCCGTGGCACATGCTTATTGTCATATAGTTGTTCTGCTGACTGTCCTCCAAGAATGAAAAGCATGTATCTTTGTGACGCCAAAGAGGCTTTTGAGATTGGCCTCCTGACCAAGAAGGATGGAGAGCTGGTTAGTGGGAAGCAGGAGCTTCATAGCTTCATCAAAGCTGCTTTCGGCCTCTCCACAGTGCACAGCAGACTGTATGGGGAGACAGATGTGGTCCGTGCAGCAAGGCAGCTATGCAGTGAAGCTGTGGGGAAGCTGTACACCTTTAGCACTTTATCCACAAGCCAGGGAAGAGAATCTCTATCTCGGGAAATCATGTCTCTTGTCAACCAGGTGAAGAGATATCTACAGGTTCAAAGCTTCCCAACTGCAGAAGATAGATCTTACCTCCCAGAGAGTTTCAAGTGTGGCTTGGATAAGCCTATCTTGCATGGGCACGTGGATTTCCAACAAATTCTTGAAACCTATTCCCAGCACCATACTTCAGTGTGTGAGGTGTTTGAAAGCACTTGCGGGAACAGCAAAAGCAACCAGAGAAACACAAAACCAGAGGTCTGTATCACTGCTCTGAAAACAGAAACAAACACCCTGGATACCATGGGTCCTGCTCTAGAGAAACTGTGTTCTCAAGACAGTAGGAGTATAGCTTCCTCCCAGATGTCTGAGAAGGACCAGGAGAAGCTTAGAAGAGTAAGGAGGAGAAACTGGATCCATTCTGAGGCATTTCGAGTCTCTCTGGATCAAGATGTGGGGACTGAGACTGAACCATCAAGCCATGGGAGGGCAGATGTTCCCCATTCTCTGAGTGACAGCCGGAGCTCTAGTTCTTGGAGCAAACTGTCAGGTCTCAGCTCTTCCTCAAGCTGGGAGGAAGTGAACTATGGTGTTGAGGCTATGGTAAGGAAAGAATCTAGCAAGGAAGAACATCTTGTGGACACACAGTGCTCCACAGCCGTGTCGGAGGAGCCTGAGGGTGACAGAAGCTACAGAGCCATGTATTTGTCATTTTCAAGGCTACGTGGTGTCTCTCTTCAGGCATCTGAAGATCACAAGCTAGAGTCTTCACAAAGTCAGTTGCACAAACACATGCCCTTAACACCCAATCTTCCTCTCAACACAACAGACACTTGTTTGGCTTCACGTACAGAACTGTTAGAAGCCCCGGAAGGAAACCAGGACATCAGGAATGCAGGATCTAGGAATACTTCTCTTCAGTCCAGTCCTTCATGTAGTTTTGTTTCCTGGTCCTTGTCTAGTTCTGGCAAGATCACAGACATGGCTACATATCCTTCAGTTCAAGAAGAAGAAGGAACCTGTGAAATAATTGGTCATCTTTCAGAAACTAAGTATGTCAGCAAAGACTGGTATGGAGGGAAAAATGAAGGAAAACTCACTGAAATACTCACAGGGCCTGCATTTACAGATGACCCCTCCTCAGTTGACCCAGAAGGGGAGACAGAAGAAAGCAAAGTAAATGAGCGGTCACATTCTCAGGTAGTACTGGGATGTTTAGAAGGCAACTATTCAATGCTGACATGTAGAACTTTCTCTCCTCAACAGTCTGTTCAAAATATTGACTCAGAAAAGACAGGCAGCTCAGTCAAAGACCAGGGTGTGGACCCCGATGCCTCAACGGAGGATAAGGAGGGTCAACCACTGGACAGCACAGAGCTCTACCCCACTGGCCAAGATGATGCTCACAGACCAAATGCTTTGAGGCCAGGACAGAGAGATGAGAGGCCAAATTCCTCTGCCAGTGGCTACAGTGCCTTCTCAGTCCTTGATGCAGACTTAAGCACCACCGAGGAAGAAAAGGACCTTGGAAGCATGCTGAAGTGTAGCCAGAACTCCACCTCATCCTTACAGTGGTGGCTGAAATCGCCTGCCTTTTCCAGCAGTTCTTTGGAGGGGGAATATTCATGGCCTTCTCTGAATTCCAGCAGAAGTTCTTTTGTCTCATTGCCAGGACAGAACAGTCAAGAGATCCTTGAAGCTCGAACCCTACAGCCTGATGACCTTGAAAAACTTCTGGCAGGTGTAAGAAATGATTGGCTGCTTCAGAGATTGGAGAATACAGGCGTTTTAAAGCCCAATCAACTCCAACAAGCATACAGTAAGTACAGCCTTTTTAGTTTATTGCTCCAGGCTTCAAAAAATTTCTGTTGGGAGCCCTTGGAAGAGCTTGCTGGGTATGCCACTCACTGATCATGAAAGATGCATTTTGTGACTCACCAGGAAAATTCCCTTTCTAACCATGAAATTTCCTGCCAGGAACCTGCAGTGAGCATTCAAAGTGTACTTACTGGGTGCCATGCCCTACTCAAAATGGCATAAAGAAGTCTAACCTTATTAATTTTTTTTCAGATGCTCTTCTGCTAAAATATTCCAAAAAGTCTGAGTTGTGGACAGCTCAAGAAACTGTGGTATATTTAGGGGACTACCTGAAAGTGAAGAAGAAAGGCAAGCAGAGAAATGCATTTTGGGTCCACTATCTTCATCAAGAGGAAACTCTGGGGAGGTATTACCAAAAATGTGTCATCAGCATAGTCCGGCTAATTTGCCTTTGGCTTAAGTAGTCATTCATAAAAGTTTGAAAGGGTTGAGATATAGCCAGATAGATGTTTTCAGGTATTGACTTCCTTCTCCATCAATAGTCAGTTGATAACAGTTTCTATATATCATAGAAGTATGCCACATGAGTGTCTGGATGCTATATATACATGATCTCAAGCCCACCAGGGAAACATTTTAAAAAAAAAAAAAAAAAAAAAAAAAAAACTTTATTTATTTATTTGCCTTGGTGTTTGCCTGAAACTGGAACTACAGACAGTTTTTAGCTGCCACATGGGTGCTGGGAATCGAACCCAGGTCCTCTGGAAGAGCAGACGGTGCTCTTAACCGCTGAGCCATCTCTCCAGCCCCCAGGGAAACATTTTAAAGTCCACTATACAGACAAGAAAATTAGAGAACTTGGCCATAGTGTAGATTGTTGGGGAACACACACCCACACACACACACACACACACACACCTACCACATGGCTACTACAGGAGTGGATATGATCCATGAGATGTAAAGAATGAAATTCAAGACAGTGCCATCTTTGCAGGCACTTGGTCATATATAGCCTTCCAGAGACTGACCCCATGATTTGCTTTCCTTACACATTTCAAACACAGTAGAACTTGTGACCTGTGACCTTTACAATAAGAATAAATTCTATTGGCTGATAGACAGAGCTCATAACTAAGTCCTAAAGGAAGGATCTGAGATAAGCATAAGGATAGATTCTATTGGTGGAAGATGCAAAGAACATGGACCTCACTGCAGAATTAGAGCCTAACAATGTCCAGGATACTGGAGGAATTCAGTGTAGTCTGGCTCATAATAGGACGGTAAAGAATCACCAGGTTGATTGACCACTTTTCACTTCGACATTTCAGGTACTAGACATCATTCATTTCCTTTCATTGAAGAAAATAGGCCTTCATGATTGACAATCCTGGTCTCTCCAGTGTTTATTCTAAGCTGTGCTTCCTACAGTCAATCAGAGAATCAACATGAAAGGCAAGAGAACCCTCTGAGCTCAAGGATAGAGCATACCCAGAGTGATATAAGTGATCACTGAGTTTTCTAGTCACCATCATGTCTGGAGCAGGATGGAGTGAGGAAAAGTTGAAGGCAAAAACTACATAAAGAGGAAGTGTGTTTGGAGACCCTTAAACAGAGTTAACTCAGGAAGGGCTACATTCTCAGCAAAGAGGTTATCTTTGAAAACTTATACAAATGCAAATGTCTGGGCAGTCTTCTTTCAAAGCATTAAATAAAACATCCCCTGAAAAATGGGTGATAGCCTCACTAAGTTTGGGATCTAATTTCATGCCATTTATATTTTTCTAATACTCATAAAAATAATGGATAACCTCAAACTTTTAAAGTTGACCTGATTTATCACTTAATAATGTACAAAATTAAGGAGAAAGATAGGGGAATTGGGTGACTCCAAACAGTTTTTAGACAGTTTAATATTATAATAATATTAGATCTCTGGCTTTATTTTTAGTGGTTTATACTAATTCAGCCAATCTTTAGAAACTCTGTGATGCAGTGTTATTGTTGTTCTGATTTTATAGAGATGGAAATAAAGTCACTGTGATGCTAATAACTTGCCCCAAGTCATATGTAAGTGGTAGGATGAGGTGTTATGAGTTGAATTGTGTTACCCCAAATTCCTATGTGGAAGTTTTAGTATTCATCCTGGGGAAACAAGAACCATTTCAGCTGTAGTTAAGATGAAGTCATACTGGAGTAGTGTGAGCCCATAACCCAGTACAGCTGGGTCTTAGCCACTGCTTTATTAGTGTAAAGAGGCATCATAACAAAGCAACAGTTATAAAACAAAGCACTTAATCTGAAGTTTGCTTACACTTTAAGAGAATTATTATCATCATAGAAGAAACCATGACAGCATGTAGGGAGGCATGATCCTGGAATTAAGAGCTTTACATCCTGATGCACAGGCAGAGAGAGAGAGAGAGAGAGAGAGAGAGAGAGAGAGAGAGAGAGGGCCTAGCTTAGGCTTTTAAACCTCAACACCCATCCCCAATGACAACTTTTTCCAACAAGGCCACACCTTCTAATCCTTCTAATTCTTTCAAACTCCCTGGAGAGAGGAGGGGAAGAAGGGAGAAAGAAAGGGAGGGAGGGAGAGACTTCAGACTTTCCAAAACAAAGAAACAATCTTAAATCTTACAGGCAATCAAAAAAAGCAGACCAAAGGAAAACTATTTACATACAAAGAAACATCAGTGAGATAGACAGCTGACTTCCCTGTACCAACAATAGAATTCATAAACAATAGCAATCACATACATACTTGAAAGTATCTATTGAAAGAAGTAAGACATTTTCATATTAAAATAAAAGTGGCTAGAGGAGTTTAATGCTAACAAATCCATGCTTAAAAGAAATAGCATAAAATGAGAAAATACATGTCTCCCTGGTCATAGAGCAATGATCCATACTTTTGGAAGAATGTTCCAGAATTTCTTCAGTACTTGCATCCCACAGGGGTAGCCCTTTTATATGCACTTCTGGCATCAGCTAATGGAGGAAATGTTGTGGATTGGTTCAAACCCTCTGCAGATCTGCATGCAGCACTGGGGTGTCTCTCTCAGGACACTCTTTCTCAGTGGGATGCTCACTGGTGATGCAGAAGCTCCACCTGTGTGTGTACTTTTCACTGTCAGATTCCCTCCCATCCTCAAGCATCTGGATGATCAAAACTGTAGCCTCCTTGAGTTCAGTTACTTATTAGATTCAGAGATTTCCAAGCGGGGAGGGTTGCTCTCATTGTGGTCTATGATGCTAACAACTGCCTCTGGTTTTTGTAGGTCACTCCAAACACTTGGGAAATAACTAATGAATTCATATACTGTAATTACTGTCTTATTTAATTACTTGCTACCTTGTATAGTCTCTGTCCAGTTATACTATGAGCTCTTGAAAGTTACATTCTTATATCTTGTACTTTTCTCGATACCCTCAAAACTAGCACACTGATATATGTGCTCATAATAGGTAAAGTTAATATTCACAAGAATTAAATCATACAAGGGAGGGATAGAGGAGGGCTTCATACCAACTAAGTGACATATTTAAGACTGTATATACCTCAGATAACAGAGTAGAGGGCTCTAGAGGACACCATGTTGACCCCTGGTTGACACAGAGGTATGAAGAATTGCTACAGTAGACAGCTTCCCTCTGGATTCCAAATCATTTCTGGCCAGGTAGCATGAGCTGTGCTCTGTTATAAAAGTAGCTCTTACAACATTATTTAAATCTGAAGTTAAGACAATTGATATCTGTAGTGGGATTATGTTGGTATGTTGTAAATATTTGTCCCCCTTACTGGTTTAATAAGAAGCTGATTGGCCAGAGGCAGACAGGAAGTATGGGTGGGGCTACCAGACTGAAAAAACTCTGGGAACAGAAAGACGGAAAAGAGACACTGCAGAGATGCTAGGAGACACAGAGGAAAGAAGTTGAAATGCTGCCGAGAAAAGATACTGAGCCACATGGCTGAACAGGATAAGAATCATGGGTTAGTTTAAGGGTAAAGAATTAACAGGCAATGTACCTGAGCCTTAGACTAATCAGCATAAAATTAATGTCAGCATCTGTGTGTCTCTATGGTTCTGCTGGTCTTTGGGCCAGAACCACAGGGCCAGGCCGGAAAGCAGGGCCAGAAATCTCAGACTACAGATATCAATTCGATAAGGAATAGAAAATATCTTTTACATTGTGTATCTCTTATCCTCTCTCATTACTCTGTAGTAACTATGATTTTACATGTTGCTATGTGGCTCTGTCTATCTGTAGATACGTCGGGAAAGAATACAAAGAGTGGAAGGGACTCCGGCACCACTTCACTGACGTGGAGCGGCAGATGACAGCGCAGCACTATGTGATGGAATTTAACAAGAGACTCTATGAACAAAGGATTCCGACACAGATATTCTACATCCCGTCTACAATATTGCTGGTGAGGCTTTAAAAAAAGCGTGTTTGATTGTTAACCAAACAATCCTACAAATATCTATGAGGTTATATTTCTATTACAAGCCGACTTCTAATTTGGTCCTGGTCAGACCTTACACTTCCATGTCCTTGGCTTCTTCCTCTGCTTCATCAACTTCATCCTGTTAAAAAGGGAGAAAAATGACCCTCTGCTCCTCTTCAACACCTGCTTTTGAACTATACAGGCCAATGGGTGACACTAGAGTAACAGTTGAACCTGACATCTGCTTACGTTAGAATTCACACTAGACCTGTCTTTTGTATTGTCTCTCTGCAAAGAGAGCCTCAAGGTTGTATTTTGTACAAATTATTCCTGCAGCATGATACATAAACCCCTTGCTTTGCATTTCTTTCTCCCAACCCTTGCAACCAAGTGATACTAAGACACACCTTAAACACATTTAACAAGGAAAAAAACCCATAAGTACTGCACTTTCAAATCGTTTGTTAGTCAGTTCTTAGATTTGTCTCAACCTGTCTTCCTTTATACTGGACTTCCTGGACATGGAAAGCATTCTCTCTTCACTAAACATCGCTTGAGAAAGTTGAAGGCAAATCTCCCTACTTTCTGGATCAAGAGTACCCTGTTTCTCCAGACAGACTGGCTCCTTTCTTTATTCATAATTGGCTTGATTTTTTTTTATTGACCAGAGAGAGACATTTTGAGTCATTTTTAATATTTATAATATAAGTATCATCTGATTGGTACCTTCATGTCAGAAAGTATTCAAGCATCTTAATAAGCATTGGCATTAATCTGTAAGTCAAACTCATCATATGGAAATGCATGAGATGATAGTCTCTAGTCCCAAGGCATGATCCACTCACATGCTCTGGAAAGCCAGCCTGAGGTGAGGTCACTGTGCTCTAATTTGTTTTATGTGTATGAATATTTTGTCTGCATTATTTGTCTGTACACCACTGTGTGCTTTGTGCCTTTAGAGGACAGAAAAGGGTATTTGTAGTATGAAGTTTCTGGCCCTGACTGTTGGGCCTAGCCTCAAGGTTCAGACCCACAGTCCCACAGAAACACATGCTGCCCTATAGAATCACACAGACACTTATATTATTTTTATGCTGATCAGCCTAGAGCCCAGGCTTATAGCTTGCTAACTCTTTACCCTTAAACTAACCCATGATTCTTATCTTGTTCAGCCATGTAACTCAGTACCTTTTCTCAGCAGCATGTCAGCTTCTTTCTGCTGCGTCTCCTGGCATCTCAGCGACATCACTTTTCACTGGCGATTCTCTGGCATCTCTGTTCTACTCTGCCTGTTCCCAGAGTTTTCTTAGTCTGGTAGCCCTGCCCACACTTCCTGTCTACCTTTGGTCAATCAGCAATTTTATTTAACTGGTAGGTGGGATAATTATTTACAATGTAACATCTAATCCCACTATAGGCATTGGATTTCCAGAGACTGGATTTATAGAAATAAGCCAATAATTAAACCCAGATCCTCTAGAACAGCCAGTGTTCTTAACCATTGAGCCATCTGTCTAGCCCCAGTGGCCTAATTTTTTTAAGTGAGAAATTTAGTCTGTGAACAATAATCAGTTTAGATTCTATTTTATGATACAGATAAAGCTAGATACTTTGTATTTGTTTTACCATTTAATCCTTTTGGACAAAACTAAAGACTTCTTATTATTACTCTTAGGACCTACCTCTGAGGAAATTGAAGTTTAGAGTAGTAAGTCTAGGGCCAAACCTCAGTCCAAACTAAGATCTACCCTACTGCAGATACTGTGGCCTTTACCACGGTGCATATTATCTCCTACCTTTGTGTTTCAGATTTTGGAAGACAAGACTATAAAGGGATGCATCAGCGTGGAACCTTATATCCTGGGAGAGTTTGTCAAGTTATCGAATAACACAAAAGTAGTCAAAACTGAGTACAAAGCCACAGAGTATGGCTTGGCTTATGGTCATTTTTCTTATGAGTTTTCTAAGCACAGAGATGTTGTGGTTGATTTACAAGGTATGTAAAGCAGGGGCTTACTTTTTATTCTGAATATTTCAACTGACTAATCATTAATCATATTTCGTTATTTTATTCAGGGTACTATTTGGAATTAAGTTAATTGACTTTGCTGCATGTAGCAAATGATTTCTGAGTGACTTCAGCCTCTCATTACCTATGCTGTAGTCTCTTGGGATCAGTTGCAGAGTGGTCCCTAGAAGCTTCTACTCATTTGAGTGGATGCAAATAAAATGAGTTTCCTATTACTGCTTTTCACTTCAAAATCCTTTTTTTTCCTGGGACTGGAGAATCGCTCAGTGGTTAAGAAGCCTTGCTATTCTTACAGAGGGCCTGGGCTCAGTCCCAGGCTGGCTGCTCACAATGGTCAGTGATTCTATTTCCAAGTTATCTCATACCTCCTTCTGCCCTCCTGTATCAGTTACTATTTCTGTGGCACTATGACCATAATAAATCTTATTTTATTTAAATTTTAATTGTGATTACTTATAGTTTCAGAGGTTTAGTTCATTATCTTTATGATGGAATACAGGCAGACATGGTGCTGGAGAGGTAGCTGAGGAGTCCTACATCTTGATCCACTGGCAATAGGAAATGAACTGTCAGACTGGCCATGGTTTGAGCAGATATGAGACCTCACAGCCCACCTCTACAATGACACACTTCCTCCAACAAGACACCTACTCCAACACGTGACACTTCCTAAGAGTGCCATTCCTTACGGGTATATAGGGACCTTTTTTATTCAAACCACCACATCTCCACAACAAATTAATAATCAATAATAAATTAATTGAATTTAAATTATCTCTACTTTTTCTTTTCTCTAGCCCTTTATCCATAGTGAAAGCTGATAATTGGGTTTCATAATTGGAATCATCATAAAACAGAAAGCTGTGTGTGCTTAAAACACTTTTCTTTAAGTTTGCATTAATATTAATGAATTTTCAGTTTGCTGGTTACTGTATTTACCATAATTCATATCCATGAATATTCTAGCAAGAACTCTTTAATCCACGGCTCTTCCTCCATATCATTTATAGCTGTCACACTGTATGTGTCATGTATTCATAGTTCATTGATCTGTCTGCCTTCATGAAAATATTTGCTCAATTGGTATAGACGTTTTTGCTTATCTTGTTCATACTGTGTGCTTGGTATCTAAATTTTTTTTGTACAGTGTTTATGCTCAAAACATAAGTATAGGGTAAGCAGAGGAATATAAGACTTACTGAATAAGGCAGAAAGCATTGTCTTAATCAAGAGAGAAATGCTCAACAATGATATTTTAATAAACTTTATGCTCTACTGAATATTCATTATCTCAGTATGACATATTTGACACATATAACAATATAGTAATCAATTCTCTTCTTAATTAATAATTAGGATACATATCTCAAATACTTTTGCAGAAACTTACTAAATATAAACCACAAGATGATCAGGTTTTAAATGTATTTCTTTAAACATGCATGTGTTTGTGTATGTGCATGTGCATGTAAGCTTGAATATGCGCATGTGTGTGTTGATATTTCTAGTGTATGTGATACTCAGATGTGTTCATTCTCTTTTAGGTTGGGTGACTGGCAATGGAAAAGGCCTCATCTATCTTACAGATCCTCAGATTCACTCTATTGATCAAAAAGATGTCACTACAAATTTTGGAAAGCGGGGAATATTTTACTTCTTTAATAACCAGCATTCAAGCTGTAATGAAATATGCCACCGTCTTTCTCTCACTAGACCTTCCCTAGAGAAACCAAATAATATGTAAGCTATAGGTTTGCGTCTGGACAGTCCTTCTGGAGCCCACCATCAGATTGGCCTCCTTCGGGGCACACAGTGTGGCATGTATTGATCCTTTCAGTCAATGGATGATTCCAGCCATTGACTTAAAAAAGGAATTGAACAGACAACTCCAGGCCTACACTTGCTCGCCAGGATTAGATCCTGCAGACCTCATTCCCTCTGACACAGGGACATGCCAGGGGGCTGTGTTGGCTTTTGCAGTTGTGATGTTGGACATTCCGAGGTGTATGGTGAACACGACACAAAGGATACAAAACTTTTGTCATTTAAGCCATTGTGATTTAGGTTTTTGTTTTGTTTTTATTTGGGTTTTGTGTGTGTGTTTGGAGGTTTTTGGTCACTCTCTGATATAATTGACAACATTGCTGTTTTCCCTACTGACTTGAGAGCTCCTATGTGTTTAAAAAGCTCAGACTCTTCTAATAAGATTTTAATATTTGTTTCTGTTTTAACATTTGACTTTTTATAAAGCTATTATCCACACAATTTTTTTTTATTGAGATGAATTTACCAATCTTTATTTCATGTTTATGTGTCATAACAGATAACTTTGTGTTCTGGGTTTCTTTCCAATTCTCCCATGTTTTCTTCCAGTGCATTCTGTGTATTGAAGATGTGATGTAAGAATGTTAACATACCACATGATCACCACAGCTCATTCCTTGCCCCATATATCTTTTTTTTTGTACATGAGAGTAATAGTTTTATTTCCTGCTGAAAAAATTGGACAAAGCAAGGGCTGAAAATGCCTTAGTGGAACCTCCCACTTTTAGGATATGTCTTCCCATGTGGGTTAACATAATCTAGAAACTCTCTCACACACACATGTTAGAAGTTTGTCTCCTAGATGATACTAAATCTTGTCAAACTGAGCATCAATATTAACTATCACATATGGTGTTATGAATATCTGGGGTGAGGGGTCATGGAGAAGTACCATGGAATTTGTGTAGAGAGATGGACAAAGAATTATACATCATAGAAATAAGACCAAGCACAGAAAGTGAAAGTGACAAACTAAAGGGGTATGACAGACAAAACTGCCAAGGAAGTGAGAATGACAGGCAGAGAAACAAAGACGGACAGCCACTGAGAATGAACAGACAACACAAAACTATATTTATTAGAACAGAAAAACAACTCCCAGTAGGATGGGAAGTGCCCCTGTACCTGGTTTTTCAGGCTTGTTTGGGGAAGATTCCAGATCACAGTAGAGGATAACCAGCTCCCTGAGTGGAAAAGTAAATACCAACTGTCCAAATAACACAGACTAATAAGTGTCATTCCCTGGAGTAGAGAGAGTGCCACCTATCAATGTACTGGAGTGAACTGAGATAGTATGGACACACAGGTTTATTAAAACCATATCAGGAAAAACAAATGTTCTAGTTACTTTCTTTTTTATGGCCATTTAAATTTTTATTAAACCAAACACAGGAAAATATCTTCACACAAGGTACATACAAATATTTCATAACATTTCCTTTTTTAAGTAAAAGATTTTAACTAACATATTAAAATTATATACAATAACCACATTTTTAGGTAAGAATTAAAGTTACATTACCCAGTCCATTTGTATTTGCAAATTTGAAAAAAGTACTGTATTATATATACTATCTTAAAGAGTCCAATGTTGCTTTTCCACCCACTCCCCCTCCCCCCGAGCGCCGCTCCGGCTGCACAGCGCTCGCTCTGCGCTGTCAGGCTAGCGCTGCTGTCCCCAGCAGTCACCATGATCATCTACCGGGGCCTCATCAGCCATGACGAGCTGTTCTCCGACATCTACAAGATCCGGGAGATCGCGGACGGGCTGTGCCTGGAGGTGGAGGGCAAGATGGTCAGTAGAACAGAGGGTAACATCGATGATTCGCTCATTGATGGAAATGCTTCCGCTGAAGGCCCAGAGGGCGAAGGTACTGAAAGCACAGTAGTCACCGGTGTTGATATTGTCATGAACCACCACTTACAAGAAACCAGCTTCACAAAAGAGGCCTACAAAAAGTACATCAAAGATTACATGAAATCACTCAAAGGCAAACTTGAAGAACATAAGCCAGAAAGAGTAAAGCCTTTTATG